>JAQZBX010029736.1:0-27142 GCA_029593785.1 Cabassous unicinctus
GCCGCAGAGAGAGAGAGAGAGGGAGGGTCCTGTTGCCCGTTATTGACTAACCAGTCCAGCACCCAATGAGGCATATTTCTCAAGGAGCTCAAAAAATGGCCTTTGTAAAAGTATAAACAGGGTGAAATTAGGCTCCAAGTCTTGAAGTGCTCAGCTCTCCTCTGACGAGAGCTAAGCACCTCTGTTGATGGCCGCCACACTGGTTTCACCAAAATCTCTGTGAATGCAGTAGTTATTTCAAGTTTGAAAGGTAAGTAAGATTTTTGTTTTGTCCCTGCTATGCCCTTGCTTTCACTCACATGTCAACACAGCGCATTTGCCTAAGGCTAAGCCAATGCAGTGCTTCCTTCACTTTACAAAACCAATTAAGATTTGTCTTGTATTTGCTCCTATGCCTGTGTTTTCACTTAAATACATCTTCAAAACACTGGATTCCCATAACAGGCTGTGATTGCAGCTTTTAAGTAAGAAACTTGTTTGTTTGGCTGGTATGCACTTGCCTTCATTCATTATCAAAGTAAAAACACTGTTTTTACCTAATACTATGACAAAACACTGGTTTCCTCAGTTTTAAAAACTAACCAATATACTCATTTCATTGGCAGGTATGCAGTTCTTTAGACTTACAATATGAATGACAAAACATTGCTTTTAATATGCCAAAGCTTCCGGTTCCTCAATTTGGAAATCTAAGTAAGTTTCTTGTTTCTTACAATGTTATACATGTGTTTTCTTTTACAATCAACTAGAAAACACTGCTTTTCCCTAATGTTGGCTGAATTCATTGAGTTTTTTTCTTTGGAAAACCAAAAAAGAACCTTGTTTCATTGGCTGATTTGCATGTGTATTCAATTACAAAGAACTTCAAGACACTGGTTTCACCTAACTCTCTGTGAATGCAGTAGTTACCTGAAGCTTGAAATGTAAATAAGATTCTTGTTTGTTTGGCTGCTATGCCCTTGCTTTCACTCACATGTCAACACACAGCTTTTTCCTAAGGCTAAGCCAATGCAGTGGTTTCTTCACTTTAGAAAACTAAATAAAATTTGTCTTTTATTTGTTGGTATGCCTGTGTTTTCACTTATATTCATCTTCAAAACCCTGGTTGCCCGTAACAGGATGTGAATGCAGCAGTTAATTCAGCTTTGAAAGTTAAGTAACATACTTGTTTATTTTGATGCCTTGTGCTTGCTTTCACTCTCTATCAATGTAAAAATAGGGCTTTTACCTAATATTATTGCAAAACAAAGATATCTTAATTTTCAAAACTAAGAAATATACTCATTACTTAGGCAGCTCTGCACTTGTTTTCTCTTACAATGAATGGCAAAACACTGCTTTTACTCTGCCAAAGCTGCCGGTTCCTCACTTTCCAAATCTAAGTAAAATTCTTGTTTCTTATAATGCTATACATGGGTTTTCAATTACAATCAACTTGAAAACACTGCTTTTCCTTAACGTTGGCTGAATGTATTGAGTTCTTTGCCTTAGGAAAAAAAACTTGTTTCATTGGCTGATTTGCATGTGTATTGATTTACAAACAACTTCAAGACACTGGTTTCATCTATCTCTATGGGAATTCAGTAGTTACTTCAAGATTCAAATTTAAGTAAGATTCGTGTATGTTTGGCTGCTATGCCCTTGCCTTCACTCACATGTCAGCACACAGCTTTTGCTAAGGAAATGCAGTGAATTCTTCACTTAAAAGTCTAAATAATATTTGTCTTTTATTGGCTGCTATGCCTGTGTTTTCACTTAAATTCATCTACAAAACACTGGTTTCCTGTTACAGGCTGTGAATGCAGAAGTTAATTCAACTCTGAAAGTTAAGAATGGTACTTGTTTGTTTGGCTGCTATGTGCTTGCTTTCACTCATTATCAATGCAAAAACACTGCTTTTACTAATACTATGATAAAACAATGGTTTCTTCAGTTTTAAAAACTAAGCAATATACTCATTTTATTGGCAGCTATGCAGTTGTTTTCACTTACAATGAAAGTCAAAACACAGCTTTTACTATGCCAAATTATCTGTTCCTCACTTTCGAAATCTAAGTAAGATTCTTGTTTCTTACAATGCTATACATGTGTTTTCAATTACAGTCAACTTGAAAATACTGCCTTTCCCTAATGTTGGCTGAATGCATTGAGTTCCTTGCTTTAGAAAACCAAAAAACAAATATGTTTCATTGACGGCAATGCATGTGTATTCATTTTCAAACAACTTCAAGACACTGGTGTCACCTAACTCTCTGTGAATGCAGTAGTTACTTGAAGCTTGAACTGTAAGTAAGATTCTTGTTTTTTTGGCTTCTATGCCCTTGCTTTCACTCACATGTCAACACACACCTTTTGCCTAAGGCTAACCCAATGCAGTGGTTTCTTCATTTTACAAAACTGAATAAGATTTGTCGTTTATTGGTTGGTATGCCTGTGTTTTCACTTAAATTCTTCTTCAAAACCCTGTTTGCCCATAACAGGATGTGAATGCAGCAGTTAATTCAGCTTTTAAATTTAAGTAAGGTACTTGTTTTTTTGGACGCACTGTTCTTGCTTTCACTCACTATCCATGTAAAAACACTGCTTTTGCCTAATATTATGGCAAAACACTGGTTTCTTCATTTTTTAAAACTTATCAATATACTCATTAGATTCGCAGCTATACACTTGTTTTCACTTACAATGAATGTCAAAACATTGGTTTTACTATGCCAAAGATCCCGGGTGTCACTTCGGATATTTATGTAAGATTCTTGTTTCTTACAATACTATACATGTGTTTTCAATTACAATCAACTTGAAAACGCTGCTTTTCCCTAACGTTGGCTGAATGCATTGAGTTATTTGCTTTAGAAAACCAGAAAAGTAACTTTATTTTCAAAGTTGAATTAACTGCTGCATTCACAGCCTGTTATGGGAAACCAGCATTTTGAAGATGAATTTACGTGGAAACACAGGCATAGCAGCAAATAACAGAAAAATATTATTTATTTTTTAAGTGAAGAAACCCCTGCATTTGCTTAGCCTTAGGCAAAAACTGTGTGTTTACATGTGAGTGAAACCAAGGGCTTAGGAGTAAAACAAAAAGAAACTTACTTAGGTTTCAAACTTGAAGTAAATACTGCATTCACAGAGTGATGGGTGAGCCCAGTGTCTTGAAGTTGTTTGCAAATCAATACACAGGCAAATCAGCCAATGAAACAAGTCTCCTTTTTGTTTTCTAAATAAAAAAACACACTGTATTCAACCAGTGTTCAGGAAAAGCAGTGATTTCAAGTTGATTGAAACTGAAAACAAATGTATAGCATTGTAAGAAACAGGAAACTTGCTTAGATATCCAAAGTGAGGAACGGGCAGCATTTGAAGAGTATAAGCAGTTTTTGGCATTCATTGTCAATGAAAACAAGTGCATAGCTGCCAATGTAATGAGTATATTGCTTAGTTTTGAAAACTGAAGAAACAAGTGTTTTGACATAGTATTAGGTAAAAGCAGTGTTTTTACATTGAAAATGAATGAAAGCAAGTGCAAAGCAGGCAAACAAATAAGTATCTTACTTAATTTTCAAACTGGAATTAATTGCTGCATTCACAGCCTGTTATCGGAAACCAGTGTTTTGAAGATGATCTAAATGAAAACACAGGCATAGCAGCAAATAAAAGACACATTTTTTTAATATTGAAAAGTGAAGAAACCAATGCATTGGCTTAGCCTTAGGTAAATTCTGTGTGTTGACATGTGTGTGAAAGCAAGCCCATAGCAGACAAACAAAGAAGAATCTTACTTCCCTTTCAAACTTGAAGTACCTACTGCATTCACAGAGAGTTAGGTGAAACCAGTGCCTTGAAATTGATTTTAAGTGAATACACATGCAAATCAGAGAAGGAAACAAGATTCCTTTTTGGTAGTCTGAACCAAAGAACTCACTGCATTCAACCAGTGTTTAGGAACAGCAGTGTTTTCAAGTTGATTGTATTTGAAAACACATGCTTCGCAGTGTAAGAACCAAGATTCTTATTTAGGTTTCAAAAGTGATGAACCGACAGCCTTTGCAGATTACAAGCATTGGTTGGTCATTCGTTGTTAGTGATAACAAGTGAATAGTTGCCAATGTAAGGAGTATATACCATGGTTTTGAAAACTGAAGAAACCAGTGTTTTGGCATAGCATTAAGTAAGAGCAGTGTTTTTCTAATGATAATGAGTGAAAGCAAGTGCAAAAAAGCCAAATAAGTATCTTACTTAACTTTCAAAATTGAATTAACTGCTGCATTCACATCCTGTTAGGTGAAATCAGTGTTTTGAACATGAATTTAAATAAAACACTGGCAGAGCATCAAATGAAACACAAATATTATCTAGTTTTGTAAAGTGAAAAAACCATTGCATTGACTTAGTCTTAAATAAAAGCCATGTGTTGACATGTGACTGAAAGTAAGGGCATAGCATACAAGCAAAAAAGAATCATGCTTACATATCAAACTTGAAGTAACTGCTCCATTCACAGACAGTTAGGTGAGACCAGTGTCTTGAATTTGATTATAAATGAATACACATGCTAATCAGTCAATGAAAAAGATTTTTTTTTGGTTTCCTGAAGCAAAGAACTGCATTCAGCCAACATTAAGGAAAGGAAGTGTTTTCAATTTGATTGCAATTGAAACCTGATGTATAGCATTGTGAGAAACAAGAATCTTATTTAGATTTCCAAGGGCAAGGCCCGGTAGCTATGGCATAGTAAAAGCAGTGTTTTGACATTCATTGTAAATAAAAACATGTGCATAGCTGCCAAAGCAATGAGTATATTGGTTTGTTTGGAAAACTGAAGAAATCAATGTTTTGGCATACCATTAGGTAAAAGCAGTGGTTTTACATTGATAATGAAATAAGGCAAGTGACAGCAGACAAACAAACAAGTATCTTACTTAACTTTCAAAGTTGAATTAACTGCTGCATTCACAGCCTGGTACGGGAAACCAGTGATTTGAAGATGATTTTAAGTGAAAACACAAGCATAGCATTAAATAAAACACAAATCTTACTTAGGATTTTAAAGTGATGAAACCCCTGAATTGTCTTAGCTTTAGTTAATGCCATGTGTTGGCATGTTAGTCAAAGCAAGGGCATAACTCCCAAACAAAGAAGAATCTTACTTACCTTTGAAACTTGAAGTAACTATTGCATTCACGGAGAGTTAGGTGAACCCAGTGTCTTGAAGTTGATTGTAAGTAAATACACATTCATAGCATCCAATGAAACAACTCCTTTTTTGATTTCCGAAAGCATAGAATTCAATGAATTCAGCCAACCTTAGGGAAAAGGAGTTTTTCAAGTTGATTATAGTTGAAAACACATGTATAGCAGTGTAAGAAACAAGAATTTTACTTATGTTTCCAAAGAGTGAAACCAGCAGCTTTGTCAGATTAAAAGCAGTGGTTGGGCATTCGTTGTAAGTGATAACAAAGGAATAGTTGCCAATGTAAGGAGTATATTGCTAAAGTTTGAAAACTGAAGAAACCACTCTTTTGGCATAGTATTAGGTATAAGCAGTGTTTTTACATCGATAATGAGTAAAAGGAAGCGCATAGCACCCAAACAATTAAGTATCCTATTTAACTTTCCAAGTTGAATTAACTGCTGTATTAACAGCCTGTTAGGTGAAACCAGTGTTTTAACATTAATTTAAATGAAAACATTAGCATAGCATCAAATAAAACACAAATCTCATTTAGTTTTGCAAAGTGAAGAAAGCAATGCCTTGGCTTAGCATTGGATAAAAGCTGTGTGTTGACATTGGAGTGAAAGCAAGGGCATAGCAGCCAAACAAACAACAATCTTACTAAACATTCAAACTTGAAGTAACTACTGCATTCACAGAGAATTAGGTGAAACCAGTGTCTTGAATTTGATTGAAAATGAATAAACTTGCAAATCAGCCAATGAAACAAGGTTCCTCTTTGCGTTTCTGAAACAAAGAACTCACTGCATTCAGCCAACGTTAGGGAAAAGCAGTGTTTTCAAGTTGACTGTAATTGAAAACACATTTATAGCATTATAAGAAACAAGAATCTTACTTATATTTCCAAAGTGAGGAACCGGCAGCTTTGGCAGAGTAAAAGCAGTGTTTTGACATTCATTGTAAGAGAAAATAAGTGCATAGCTGCCAATGTAATGAGTATATTTTAGTTGTGAAAACTGAAGAAACCAGTGTTTTGCCTATTATTAGGTAAAACCAATGTTTTTACTTTGATAATGAGTGAAAGCAAGTGCACAGTAGCGAAAAATGTATCTTAGTTAACTTTGAAAATTGAATTAACTGCTGCATTCAGAGCCTTTTATGGGAAAAAAATTTTTTGAAGAACAATTTAAGTGAAAACACAGACAGAGCAGCAAGTAAAAAACAAATCTTTTTTAGGATTGTAATGTGAAGAATCCACTGAATTTGCTGTGCATTAGGTAAAATCCGTGTGTTGACATGTGAGTGAAAGCAAGGACATAGCATCCAAAGAAACAAGAATTTACTTACCTTTCAATCTTGAAGTAACATCTGTATTCACAAAGAGTTATGTGATACCAGTGCCTTGAAATAAATTTTAAGTGGATAAACATGCAAATCAGCCAAAGAAACAAGTTTCCTTTTTGGTTTTCTGAATCAAAGAACTCACTGCATACAACCAGCCTTCAGGAAAAGCAGTGTTTTGAAGTAGACAGTAATTTAAAACGCATGCTTAGCCATGTAAGAAACAAGAATCGTATTTAGGATTCAAAAGTGAGGAACTGGCAGTTTGGCAGAGTAAAACAGTGGTTTGTCATCCGTTGTAAGTGATAACAAGTGAATAGCTGCCAATGTAAAGAGTATATTGCTTAGTTTAGAAAACTGTAGAAAGCAGTGTTTTGGCATAGCATTAGGTAAAAGCATTGTTTTTACATTGATAATGAGTGAAAGCAAGCACACAGCATCCAAATACATACGTATCTCACTTCACTTTCAAAGTTGAATTAACTGCTGCATTCACAGCCTGTTAGTTGAAACCAGTGTTTTGAACATGAATTTAAATGAATACACAGGCATAGCATCAAATAAAACACAAAACTTATTTACTTTTGTAAAGTGAAGAAACCATTGCATTGGCTTAGCCTTATTAAAAGCTGTGTGTTGATAAGTGAGTGAAAGAAAGGGCATAGCAGCAAAATGAACAAGAAACTTTCATACTTTTCAAACTTGAAGTAACTGCTGCATTCACAGAGAGGTGCATCCAGTGTCAGAAGTTGATTGTAATTGAATACACATACAAATCAGCCAATGAAACAAGTTTCCTTTTTGATTTTCAAAAGCAAAAAACTCGCTTCATTCAACTACTGTTCAGGAAAAGCAGTGTTTTCAAGTTGATTGAAACTGAAAACACATGTATAGCAGTGTGAGAAACAGGAAACTTGCTTAGATTTCCAAAGTGAGAAACCGGCAAATTTGGAAGAGTATAAGCAGTGTTTGGCATTCATTGTAAGTGAAAACAAGTGCCTAGCTTCCAATGTAATGAGAATATTGCTTAGTTTTGAAAAGTGAGGAAACCAGTGTTTTGACATAGTATTAGGTAAAAGCAGTGTTTTTACATTGAAAATGAATGAAAGCAAGGGCAAAGCAGCAAACAAACAAGTATCCTACTTAACTTTCAAAGTTGTATTATTTGCTGCATTCACAGCCTGTTATGGGAAACCAGTGTTTTGAAGATGATTTTAAATGAAAACACAGGCATAACAGGAAATAAAAGACAAATCTTGTTTAATATTGAAAAGTGAAGAAACCAATGCATTAGCTTAGCATTAGGTAAATTCTGTGTGTTGACATGTGTGTGAAAGCAAGCCCATAGCAGACAAACAAAGAAAAATCTTACTTCCCTTTCAAACTTGAAGTACCTACTACATTCACAGAGAGTTAGGTGTAACAAGTGCCTTGAAATTGATTTTAAGTGAGTACACATGCAAATCAGAGAAGGAAACAAGGTTCCTTTTTGGTAGTCTGAAGCAAAGAACTCACTGCATTCAACCAGTGTTTAGGAACAGCAGGGTTTTCAAGTTGATTGTAATTGAAAACATATGCTTAACAGTGTAAGAACCAAGATTCTTATTTAGGTTTCAAAATTGATGAACCGGCAGCTTTGGCAGAGTACAAGCATTGTTGTACTCTTACAACATTTGCTGTAAGTGATAATAAGTGAATAGCTGCCAATTTAAGGAGTATATTGCTTAGTTTTGTAAAATGAAGAAACTAGTGTTTTGGCATAGCATTAGGTAAGAGCAGTGTTTTCCAATGGTAATGAGTCAAAGCAAGTGCAAAGAAACCAAATAAGTATCTTACTTAACTTTCAAAGTTGAATTAACTGCTGCATTCACAGTCTGTTAGGTGAAACCAGTGTTTTGAAAAAGAATTTAAGTGAAAACACAGGCATAGCATCAAATAAAAGACAAATCTTATTTAAGAGTGCAAAGTGAAGAAACCATTGCATTGGCTTAGCATTAGGTTAGACCGTGTGTTGACATGTGGGTGAAAGCTAGGAAATAGCAGCCAAAAAAACCAAGAATCTTAATTTCCTTTCAAACTTGAAGTAACTAATGCATTCACAGAGATTTATGTGAAACCAGTGCCATGACATTGATTTCAAAAGAATACACATGCAAATCAGCTAATGAAATCAATCCTTTTTGGGTTTTGAAGCAAAGAACTCACTTCATTCAACCAGTGATCAGGAAAATCAGGGTTTTCAAGTTGATTGTAGTTGAAAGCACATGCTTCGCAGTGTAAGAAAGAAGAATCTTACTTAGATTTCAAAAGTGAGGAACCGGCAGCCTTTGCAGAAAAAAGCAGTGGTTAGTCATTCATTGTAAGTGATAACAAGTGAATAGCTGCCAAGATAAGGAGTATATTGCTTGGTTTGGAAAACGGAAGAAACCAGTGTTTTGGCATAGCACCAGGTAAAAACATTGTTTTTACACTGATAATAAGTGAAAGCAAGCACGTGGCAGCCAAACAAACAAGTAGCTTTCCATTCAACTTGAAATGTCTGCTGCATTCACAAAGAGTTAGTTGAAACCAGTGCCTTGAAATTCATTTTGAGTGAATACACATGCAAATCAGCCAATAAAATAAGTTTCCTTTTCGGTTTTCTGAAGCAAATTACTCCCAGCATTCAACCAGCATTCAGGAAAAGCAGAGTTTTCAAGTTGATTATAATTGAAAACACATGTATAGCATTGTAAGAAACAAGAAACTTACTTAGATTTCCCAAGAGAAGAATCCACAGCTTTGGCAGAGTAAAAGCAGTGTTTTAACATTCATTGTAAGTGAAAACAAGTGCATAGCTGCCAAAGTAATGAGTATATTGCCAAATTTAGAAAACTGAAGAAACCAGGGCTTTTGCATAGTATTAGGTAAAAGCAGTGCTTTTTTATTTATAATGAGTGAAAGCAAGCAAAACACAGCCAAAAATATAACTATGTTTCTAAACTTTCAAAGTTGAATTACCTGCTGCATTCACAGCCTGTTAGGTGAAACCAGAATTTGAATATAAATTTAAATGAAAACACAGGCATAGCATCAAATAAAACACAAATCTTATTTAGTTTTTTAAAGTGAAGAAACCATTGCATAAGCTTAGCCTTAGTTAAATCTGTGTGTTGACACGTGAGTGAAAGCAAGGTCATGGCAGCCAAACAAACAAGAATCTTGCTTACCTTTCAAGCATGAAGGAAATACTGCATTCACAGGGAGTTATGTGAAAAAAGTGACTTGAAATTGATTTTAAGTGAATACACCTGTGAATCAGACAATGAAACCAGTTTACTTTTTGGTTTTCTAAAGCAAAGAACTCCCTGCATTCAACCAGCGTTCAGGAAAAGCACTATTTAAAAGTTGATTGTAATTGAAAACATATGCTTAGCAGTGTAAGAAACAAGAACATTACTTAGGTTTCAAGTGGAGGGACCGTAAGTTTGGCAGAGTAAAAGCAGAGCTTGGTCATTCATTGTAAGTGATAACAAGCTGCCAATGTAAGGACTATATTGCATAGTTTTGAAAACTGAAGAAACTAGTGTTTTGCATAGCATTAGGAAAAAGCAGTGTTTTTACATTGATAATAAGTGAAAATAAGTGCACAGCAGCCAAACAAATAAGTATCTTACTTAACTTTCAAAGTTGAATTAACCACTGCATTCAAAGCCTGTTAGGTGAAACCAGTGTTTTGAACATGAATTTAAATGAAAACACAGGCATAGCATTAAAAAAAAACCACAAATCATCTTTAGATTTTTGAAGTGAAGAAATCACTGCATTGGCTTAGCCTTAGCTAAAAGCTGTGTGTTGACATGTGAGTGAAAGCAAGGACATAGCAGAAAAACAAACAAGAATCTTACGTATCTTTCAAACTTGAAATAAATACTGCATTCACAGATAGTTAGGTGAAACCAGAGTATTGAAGTTGATTGTAGTAGAATACACATTCAAATCAGCCAATGAAACAAGTTTATTTTTTGGCATTCTAAAGCAAAGAACTCAATGCATTCACCAATGTCAGGGAAAAGCAGTGTTTTCAAGTTGATTGTAATTGAAAACACATGTAATGCATTGTAAGAAACAAGAAACTTACTTAGATTTCCAAATGAAGAACCAGCAACTTTGGCAAAGTAAAAGCAGTGTTTTGACATTCATTGTAAGTGAAAACTAGTGCATAGCTGCCAATGTAATTAGTTTATTGCTTAGTTTTGAAACTGAAGAAATCAGTGTTTTGACATAGTATTACGTAAAAGCAGTGTTTTTACATTGATGAGTGAAAGCAGGTGCATAGCAGCCAAACAAACAAGCATCTTACTTAACTTTCAAATTTGAAATAACTGCTGCATTCACAGCCTGTTACAGGAAAGCAGTGTTTTGAAGATGAATTTAAGTGAAAACAGAGGCATAGCAGCAAATAAAAGACAAAATCTGATTTAGGATTGTAAAGTGAAGAAACCACTGCGTTGGCTTAGCATTAAGTAAATTACGTGCGTTGACATGTGAGTGAAAGTACGGATGTAGCAACCAAACAAACAAGAATCTTACTTGCCTTTCAATCTTGAAGTAACTACTCTCTTCACAGAGAGTTAGGTAAAACCAGTGCCTTGAAATGATTTTAAGTGAATACACATGTGAATCAGCCAAGGAAGCAAGTATCCTTTGTGGTTTTCTGAAGCAAAGAACTCCCTGCGTCCACCCAGCGTTCTGGAAAAGCAGTGTTTTCAATTTCACTGTAATTGAAAACACGTGCTTAGCAGTGTAAAAAAAAAGAATCTTACATAGGTTTCAACTTCAGGAACCGGCAATTTGGCAGAGTAAAAGCAATGGTTGTTCATTCATTGTAAGTGATACAAGTGAATAGCTCCCAATATAAGGAGCATATTGCATAGTTATGAAAACTGAAGAAAGTAGTGTTTTGGCATAGCATTAGGTAAATGCAGGGTTTTTACATTGATAATGAGTGAAAGCAAGTGCAAAACAGCCAAACAAATAAGTAACTTACTCAACTTTCAAAGATGAATTAACTGCTGCATTCACAGCCTGTTAAGTGAAACCAGAGTTTTGAACATGAATTTAAATGAAAACACAGGCATAGCACCAAAAATCCTAATTAGATATATAAAGTGAAGAAACCACTGCATTGGCTTAGCCTTAGGTAAAAGCTGTGTGTTAACGTGTGAGTGAAAGTAAGGGCATAGCAGCCAAACAAACAAGAATCTTATTTACCTTTCAAACTTGACATAACTACTGCATTCACAGAGAGTTCGGTGAAACCAGTGTTTTGAAGTTGATTGTAATTGAATACACATGCAAATCAGCCAATGAAAGAAGTTTCCTTTTTGGTTTTCTGATGCAAAGAACTCAATGCATTCAGCCAATGTTAGGGAAAAGCAGTGTTTTCAAGTTGATTGTAATTGAAAACACATGCTTAGCAGTGTAAGAAACAAGAATCTTACTTAGGTTTCTTATTGAGGAACTGGCAGATTTGGCAGAGTAAAAGCTGTGGTCAGTCATTCATTGTAAGTGATAAGAAGTGAATAGCTGCCACTGTAAGGAGTATTATTGCTTAATTTTGAAAACTGAAGACGCCAGTGTTTTGGCATAGCATTACATAAAGGCATGTGTTTACATTGCTAATGAGAGAATGAAAGTGAACAGCAGCCAAACAAATAAGTATCTTACTTAGATTACAAAGTTGAATTAACTGCTGTATTGACAGCCTGTTAGGTGAAAACAGTGTTTTGAAATTGAATTTAAATGAGAACACAGGCATAGCATCAAATAAAACTCAAATCTTTTATAGTTTTGTAAAGTGAAGGAACAACTGCATTGGCTTACACTTAGATAAAAGCTGTGTGTTGACATGTGAATGAAAGAAGGTTATAGCACAAAACAAACAATAATCTTACTTACATTTGAAACTTAAAATAACTACTGCATTCACAGTGAATTAGGTGAATTCAGTGTCTTGAAGTTGATTTTAAATGAATACACATGCAAATAAGCCAATGAAACAGGTTCTTTTTCAGTTTTCTGAAGCACAGATCTCAATGAATTCAGTCAACGTTAGGGAAAAGCAGTGTTTTCAAGTTGATTGTAATTGTAAACACATGTAAAGCATTGTAAGGAAAAAGAATCTTACTCAGATTTCCAAAGTGAGAATCGGCAGCTTTGGCATAGTAAAAGATGTCTTTTGACATTCATTGTAAGTGAAAAACCTGCATAGCTGACAATGTAAGAAGTATATTGCTTAGTTTTGAAAACTGAAGAAGACAGTATTTTGGCATAGTATTAGGTAAAGGCAGTATTTTTACATTGATAATGAGTGAAAGCAAGTGCATAGCAGCCAAACAAACATCTTATTTAATTTTCAAAGCTGAATTAACTGCTGTATTCACAGCCTGTTAGGTGAAACCAGTGTTTTGAAATTGAATTTAAATGAGAACACAAGCATAGCATCAAATAAAACACAAATCTTTTATAGTTTTGTAAAATGAAGAAGCCACAGATTTGGCTTAGCCTTAGGTAAATGCTGTGTGTTGACATGTGACTGAAGGCAAGGGCATAGCAGCCAAACAAACAAGAATAATACTTATCTTTCAAAATTGATGTACCTACTGCATTCATAGAGTGTTAGGTGAAACAGTGTCTTGAAGTTGATTGTAAAGTAATGTACATGCAAATCAGCCAATGAAACAAGATTCTTGTTTGGTTTTCTAAATCAAAGAACTCAGAATTCAGCCAAGGTTATGGAAAAGCAGTGCTTTCAAGTTGATTGTATTTGAAAACACATGTATAGCATTGTAATAAAGAAGGATCTTACTTAGGTTTCAAAAGTGAGGAACTGGCAGCTTTGGCAGAGTGAAAGCAATTGTTGGTCATTCGTTTTAAGTGATAACAAGTGAATAGCTGCCAATGTAAGGAGTGTATTGCATAGTTTAAATCCTGAAGAAACCAGTGTTTTGGCACAGCGTTAGGTAAAAGCAGTGCTCTTAAATTGATAATGAGTGAAATCAAGTGCACAGCAACAAAAGAAAAAAGTAGCTTCCTTGACATTCAAAGTTGAATTAACTGCTGCATTCGCACCTGTTAGGTGAAACCAGTGTTTTGAACATGAATTTAAATGAAAACACAGGTATATCATCAAATAAAACACAAATCTTATTTAGTTTTGTAAAGTGAAGAAACCACTGCATTGTCTTACCCTTAGATAAAAGCTGTGTGTTGACATGTGAATGAAAGAAGGGCATAGTTCCAAACAAACAATAATCTTACTTACCTTTGAAATTTGAAATAACTACTACATTCACAGAGAGTTAGGTGAATCCAGTGTCTTGAAGTTGATTATAAATGAATACATATGCAAATCAGGCAATGAAACAGGTTTTTTTTGGTTTTCTGAAGCAAAGATCTCAATGCATTCAGCCAAAGTTAGGGAAAAGCAGTGTTTTCAAGTTTATTGTAATTGAAAACACATGTATGCCATTGTAAGAAACAAGAATCTTGCTTAAATTTCCAAAGTGAGGAACCGGGAGCTTTGGTATAGTAAAAGCTGTGTTTTGACATTCATTGTAAGTGAAACAAGTGCATAGCTGCCAATGTAATGAGTATATTGCTTAGTATTGAAAACAGAAGAAACCATTGTTTTGGCATAGTATTTTGTAAAAGCAGTGTTTTTACAATGATAATGTGTGAAAGGAAGCGCATAGCAGGCAAACAAAGAAGTATCTTACTTAACTTTCAAAGTTGAATTAACTGCTGCATTCACAGACTGTTAAGGGAAACCACTGTTTGTAAGATGAATTGAAATGAAAACACAGGCAAAGCAGCAAATAAAAGATAAATCTTATTTAGGTTTTTAAAATGAAGAAATCACTGCATTGGCTTAGGTTTGCATAAAATCTGTGTGAAAATATGTGAGTGAAATCAAGGGTATAGCATCCAAACAAGCAAGAATCTTACTTACCTTTCAAACTTGAAGAAGCTATTGCATTCACAGAGAGATAGGAGAAACCAGTGTCTAGAGGTAGATTGTAAGTGAATACATATGCAAATCATCCAATTAAGCAGGGTTCATTTTTGGTTTTCAAAATCAAAGTACTCTGAACTCAGCCAATGTTAGGGAAAAGCAGTGTTTTCAAGCTGATTGTAATTCAAAACACATGTATAGCATTCTTAGAAACAAGAAGCTTACTTAGATTTCCAAAGTGAGGAACCAGCAACTTTGGCATAGTAAAATCAGTGTTTTGATATTCATTGTAAGTGAAAGCAAGTGCATACCTGCCAATGTTATGAGTATATTGCTTAGTTTTGAAAACTGAAGAAACCAGTGTTTTGGCATAGTATTAGATAAAAGCAGTATTTTTACAATGATAATGAGTGAAAGCAAGTGCATAGCAGCCAAACAAACAAGTACCTTACATAACTTTCAAATTTGAATTCACTGCTACATTCACAAACTGTTAAGGAAAACCAGGGTTTTGAAGATGAATTTAAGTGAAAACGCATGCATATCAGCAAATAAAAGACAAATCTTATTTAGAATTGTAATGTGAAGAAACCAGTTCATTGGCTTAAAATTAGGTAAAATCCATCTGAGGACATGTGAGTGAAAGCACGGGCACAGCAGCCAAACAAACAAGAATCCTACTTATCTTTCAAACTTGAAGTAACTATTGCCTTCACAGAGAGTTAGGTGAAACCAGTGCCTTGAAATTGATTTTAAGTGATTACAATTAAAATGAGCCAATCACTTGGATCAGCCAATGAAACAAATTTCCTTTTAGGTTTTCTGAGACAAAGAACTACCTGCATTCAACCAGCATTCAGGAATAGCAGTGTTTGCAAGTTGATTGTAATTGAAAACACATGCTTAGAGGTGTAAGAAACAAAAATATTACATAGGTTTCTAATTGAGGAATCAGCAGTTTTGGCAGAGTAAAAGGAGTGTTTGGTCATTCGTTGTAAGTGATAACAGTGAATAGCTGCCAATGTAAGGAGTATATTGCTTAGTTTTGAAAACTGAAGAAACCAGTGTTTTGGCATAGCATTGGGTAAAAGCAGTGTTTTTACATTGATAATGAGTGAAAGCAGCGAACCACAGCCAAAAATATAAGTAGGTTTCTTAACTTTCAAAGTTGAATTAACTGCTGCATTCCCAGCCTTTTACGGGAAACTGTAAATAAAAGACAAATCTTATTTAGGATTTTAAAGTGAAGAAAACACTGCATTGGCTTAGCATTAGGTAAAATCCGTGTGTTGACATGTGAGTGAAAGCAGGGACATAGCAACCAAAAAAACAAGAATCTTACTTACCTTTGAAACTTGAAGATACTACTGCATTCACAGAGAGTTATGTGAAACCAGTGCCTTGAAATTTATTTCATGTGAATTCACATGCGAATCAGCCAATGAAATTTTTCCTTTTTGGTTTTCCAAAGCAAAGAGCTCACTACATTCAACCAGCGTTCAGGAAATGCAGTGTTCTCAAGTTTATTGTTATTGAAAACACATGCTTAGCGGTGTAAGAAACAAGAATCTTACTTAGGTTTCAAAAGTGAGGAACCAGCAGCTTCGGCAGAGTAAAAGCAGTGCTTGATCATTCGTTGCAAATGATAACAAGTGAATAGCTGCCAATGTAAGGAGTATATTGCTTAGTTTTGAAAACGGATGAAACCAGTATTTTGGCATAGCATTAGGTAAAAGCAGTGTTTTTACATTGATAATAAGTGAAAGCAAATGCATAGAAGCCAAAAAATAAGTTTCTTACTTACCTTGCAAAGTTGAATTATCTGCTTCACTCATAGCCTGTTAGGTGAAACCAGTGTTTTGAACATGAATTTAAATGAAAACACAGGCATTGCATCAAATAAAACACAAAATTTGATAAGTTTTGTAAAGTGAAGAAACCATTGCTTTGGCTCAGCCTTAGGTAAATGCTGTGTGTTGACATGTGAGTGAAAGCAAGGTCAAAGCAGCCTAACATAAAAGAATCTCACTTATCTTTCAAATTGAAGTAACAGCTGCATTCACAGAGATTAAGGTGAAATAAGTCTCTTGAAGTTGATTGTAAATGAATACACAAGCAAATCAGCCAGTGAAACAAGTTTCTTTTTTAGTTTACTAAAGCAAAGAACTCAATGCATTCACCAATGTTATGGAAAAGCAGTGTTTTCAAGTTGATTGTATTTGAAAACTCATGTATAGAATTCTAAGGAACAAGAGTCTTACTTAGATTTCCAAAGTTTGGAACTGGCTGCTTTGTCAAAGTAAAAGCAATGTATTGACATTCATTGTAAATGAAAACAAGTGTATAATTTCCAATGAAATGAGTATATTGCTTAGATTTGAAAACTGAAGAAACCAGTGTTTTGGCATAGTATGAGGAACAAGCAGTGTTTTTACTTTGAAAATGAGTGAAAGCAAGCATAAAGCAGCCAAACTAACTATTTGAAGCAACTATTGCATTCATAGTTAGTTAGGTGAAACAAGAGCCTTGAAATTGATTTTAAGTGAATCCACAGTGAAGCGGGTGTGACTCAATTGATAGAGCTCCTGTTTAACATATTGGAGGCCCTGGGTTCGCTTCCTGGGGCCTCCATGTGAGGGCAGGCCTCTCTGCGGCGCATGGTGGGCTGATGCAGCAGGAACTCAAAGCAAGGGGGAGATAAGCAGACACAGAAAAAACACACAGGAAATGGACACAGCAAATACAAGCAGCAAGAGGGGATAACTAACTAAATAAATAAATCTTTAAAAAAAATAAGTGAATACACGTATGAATCAGCCAATGAAACAAGGTTCCTTTTTGGTTTTCTGAAGCAAAGAACTCCCTCCATGCAAACTGCGCTCAGGAAAAGCAGTGTTTCCAAGTTGACTTTAATTAAAAACACATGCTTAGCATTGTAAGAAACAAGAATTTACTTACGTTTCAAAAGGGAGGAACCAGCACCTTTGGCAGAGTAAAAGCAGTGGTTGGAGATTCGTTGTAAGTTATAACCAGTGAATAGCTGCAAATTTGAGGAGTATATTTCTTAGTTTAGAAAATTGAAGAAACCAGTGTTTTGGCAAAGTATTAGGCAAAAGCACTGTTTTTACATTGATAATGAGTGAAAGCAAGAGAACAGAAGTCAAACAAATAAGTATCTTACTTAACTTTCAAAGTTGAATTAACTGCTGCATTCACAGCATGTTAGGTGAAACCAGATTTTTGAAGATGAATTTAAATGAAAACACAAGCTTAGCATCAAATAAAACACAAATCTTATTTAGTTTGGTAAGTGAAGAAATCGCTGCATTGGATTAGCCTTAGGTAAAAGCTGTGTGTTGACATGTGAGTGAAAGCAAGGGCAAAGCAGCCACCCGAACAAGAATCTTACACCCCTTTCAAACATGAAGTAAGGATTGCATTCACAGAGAGTTAGATAAATCCAGTGTCTTGAAATTGATTGTAAATGAATACCCATGAAAATCAGCCAATTAAACAAGTTTCTTCTTTTGGTTTTCTAAAGCAAAGAGCTCAAGGCATTCAGCCAAACTTTGGGAAAAGCAGTGTTTTCAAGTTGATTATAATTGAAAGCACATGTATAGCATTGCAAGAAACAAGAATCTTCCTTAGGTTTCCAAAGTGAGGAACCGGCAGATTTGGCATAGAAAAAGCAGTGTTTTGACATTCATTGTAAGTGAAAACAAGTGCATAGCTGCCAATGAAATGAGTATATTGCTTAGGTTTAAAAAGTGAAGAAACCTGAGTTTTGGCATAGTATTAGGAAAAAGCAGTGTTTTTACATTGTTAATGAGTAAAAGCAGGCATATAGCAGCCAAACAAACAATTATCTTACTTAACTTTCAAATTTGAATTAACTGCTGCATTCACAGCCTGTTAGATGAAACCTGTGCTTTGAACATGAAATTAAATGAAAGCACAGGCATAGCATCAAATAAAATACAAATCTTATTTAGTTTTGTAAACTGAATAAACCACTGCATAGGCTTAGCCTTAGGTAAAACTCTGTGTTGACATGTGAGTGAAAGCAAGGGCATAGCAGACAAACATAAAAGATTCTTACTTACCTTTCACACTTGAAGTAACTACTACATTCAAAGAGAGTTAGGAGAAACCAGTGTCTTGAAGGAGACTGTAAATGAAAACACATGCAAATCAGCCAATGAAATAAGTTTCTTTTTTGGTTTTCTGAAACACAGGACCCAATGCATTCAGCCATCTTTAGGGAATAGCAGTGTTTTCAAGTTGAATTTAATTGAAAACAGATGTATAGCCTTGTAGGAAACAAGAATATTACTTAGATCTCCAAAGTAGGAATGGGAAGCTTTGGCATAGAAAAAGCAATGTTTTGACATTCATTGTAAGTGAAAACTAGTGCATAGCCGCCAATGCAATGAGTATATTGCTACGATTTGAAAAGTGAATAAACCTGTGTTTTTTCATAGTATTAGGTAAAAGCAGTGTTATTACATTGATAATGAGTGAAAGCAAGTGCATAGCAGCCAAAAAACAAGTATCTAACTTAACTTTCAAAGTTGAATTAAATGCTGCATTCACAGCCTGTTAAGGGAAACCAGTGTTTTGAAGATGAATTTCAGTGAAAACACTGGCATAGCAGCAAATAAAAGACAAATCTCATTTAGGATTGCAAAGTGAAGAAACCACTGCATTGGCTTAGCATTAGGTAAAATCCTTTGGAATGTGAGTGAAAGCAAGGACATAGCATCCAAACAAACCAGAATCTTATTTACTTTTCAAACTTGAAGTAACCACTGCATTCACAGAGCGTTAGGTGTAACAAGTGCATTGAAATTGATTTAAGTGAATACACATCCGAATTAGCCAATGAAACAAGATTCCTTTCTGGTTTTCTGAAGCAAAGAACTCCCTGCATAAAACCCGTGTTTAGGAATACCTGTGTTTTGAAGTTGATTGCTATTGAAAAGGCATACTTAGCAGTGTAAGAAACAAGAATCTTACTTAGGCTTCAAATTGAGCAGTTGGCAGTTTTGGCAGAGTAAAAGCAGTGGTTGGTCATTCATTTTAAGTGATAACAAGTGAATACCTGCCAATGTAAGGAGTACATCGCTTAGTTTTGAAAAGTGATAAAACCTGTGTTTTGGCATAGTATTAGTCAAAAGCAGTGTTTTTACATTGATAATGAGTGAATGCAAGCACAGAGCAGCCAAAAAATAAGTATCTTACTTAACTTTCAAAGTTGAATTAAGTGCTGCATTCCCAACATGTTATGGGAAACCAGCGTTTGGAAGATGAATTTAAGTGAAAACATAGGCATAGCATCAAATAAAACACAAATCTTATTTAGATGTGTAAAGTGAAGAAACCACTGCCTAGGCTTAGCCTTAGGTAAAAGCTGTGTGATGACATGTGAGTGAAAGCAAGGGCATAGCAGCCAAACAAACAAGAATCTTGCTTACATTTCAAACTTGAAGTAACTACTGCATTCACAGAGAGTTAGGTGAAATGAGTGCCTTGAAATTGATTTTAAGTGAATACACATGCGAATCAAAGAAAGAAATTTCTTTTTGGATTTCTGAAGCAAAGACTCCCTGCATTCAACCAGCTTTCTGGAAAAGCAGTGATTTTAAGTTGATTGAAGTAGAAAGCACATGTTTAGCTGTGTAAGAAACAAGAATATTACCTAGGTTTCTAAAGTGCAGAAATGGCAGTGTTGACAGACTAAAAATAGTGGTTGGTCACTCGTTGTATGTGATAATAAGTGAATAGCTGCAAATGTAAGGAGGATATTGATTAGTTTTGATAACTCAAGAAATCAGTGTTTTGGCATAGCATTATGTAAAAGCATTGTTTTTACATTGATAATGAGTGAAAGCAAGCGCAGAGTAGCCAAAAAATTAGTATTTTACTTAAGTTTCAACATTGATAACTGCTGTATTCACAGCCTGTTAGTTGAAACAAGTGATTTGAACATATATTTAAATGAAAACACAGGCATAGCATCAAATAAAAGACAAATGTTATTTAGACTTGTAAAGTGAAGAAACCACTGCATGGTTTAGCCTTAGGTAAAAGCCGTGAGTTGACATGTGAATGAAAGCAAGCGCAAAGCAGTCAAACACATAAGTATCTTACTTAACATTTGAAGTTGAATTAACAGCTGCATTCACAGAGAGTTAGGTCAAACCAGTGTCTTGAAATTGATTTTAAGTGAATACATATCCGAATCAGCCAATGAAAGAAGTTTCCTTTGATTTTCTGAAGCAAATATCTGCCTGCAATCAGCAGGCGTTCAGGGAAAGCATTGTTTTCAAGTGGTTTGCAATTGAAAACACATGCTTAGCAGTGAAAGAAAGAAGAATCTTTCTAAGGTTTCAAATTGAGAAACCAGCTGCCTTAGCAGAGTAAAAGCAGAAGTTGGTCATTCGTTGAAAGTGAAAAGAAGTGAATAGCTGTCAATATAAGGAGTATATTGCTTAGTTCAGAAAGCTGAATGAACCAGTGTTTGGGCCTAGTATTAGGTAAAAGCAGTGCTATTACAGTATTAATGAATGAAAGCAAATGCATAGCAGCCAAGCAAACTAGTATGTTGCTTAACTTTAAAAGTTGAATTAACTGCTGCATTCACAGACTGTTATGGGAAAACCGTGTTTTGAAGTTCAATTTAAGTGAAAAGACAGACATAGCATAAAATATAAAAATATCTTATTTAATTTTGTAAAGTGAAGAAACCACTGCATTGGCTTATCATTAGATGAAAGCTGTGTGTTGACATGTGAGTGAAAGCAAGGGCAAAGCAGCCAAACATAAAAGAATCTTACTTACCTTTCAAACTTGAAGTAACTACTTCTTTCACAAAGAGTTAGGTGAAACCAGTGTCTTGAAGTTAATTGTAAATGAATACACATGCAAATCAGCCAATGAAACGAGGATCCTTTTTGGTTTTCTGAAGCAAAGAACTCACTCCATGCAAACAGCGCTCAGGAAAAGCAGTGTTTCCAAGTTGATTTTAATTGAAAACACTTGCTTAGTAGTGTAAGAAACAAGAATCGTACTTACGTTTCAAAAGTGAGGAACCGGCACCTTTGGCAGAGTAAAAGCAGTGGTTGGTGATTCGTTGTACATTATAAACAGTGAATAGCTGCCAATGTAATGAGTATATTGCTTAGTTTTGAAAAGTGAAGAAACCTGTGTTTTGGCATAGTATTAGGTTAAAGGGGTGTTTTTACATTGATAATGAGTGAAAGCAAGCACAGAGCAGCCAAACAAACAAATATCTTACTTAAATTTCAAAGTTGAATTAACTGCTGCATTCACAGCCTGTTAGGTGAAACCAGTGCTTTCAAAATGAATTTAAATGAAAAGACAGACATAGCATCAAATAAATAACAAATTTTATCTAGTGTTGCAAAGTGAAGAAACCACTGCATAGAGTTAGCCTTAGGTAAAAGCTGTGTGTTGACGTTGAGTGAAAGCAAGGGCATAGCAGCCAAACATAAAAGAGACTTGCTTACCTTTCAAACTTGAAATAACTACTGCATTCAAAGAGAGTTAGGTGAAACCAGTGTCTTCATGGAGATTGTAAATGAAATCACATCCAAATCAACCAATGAAATGTTTCTTTTTTAACTTTTCTGAAGCAAAGCACTCAATGCATTCAGCCAGCTTTAGGGTTAGCAGTGTTTTCAAGTTGAATTTAATTGAAAACAGATGTACAACATTGTAGGAAACAATAATGTTACTTTGATTTCCAAACTAGGAATGGGCAGCTTTGGCATAGAAAGAGCCATGTTTTGACATTCATTGTAAGTGAAAACAAGTGCATAGCTGCCAATATAATGAGTATATTGCTACGTTTTGAAAAGTGAAGAAACCTGTGTTTTGGCATAGTATTAGGTAAAAGCAGTGTTATTACATTGATAATGAGTGAAAGCAAGTGCATAGCAGGCAAACAAACAATTATCTTTCTTAACTTTCAAAGTTGAATTGACTGCTGCATTCACAGCCTGTTAAGGGAAACCAGTGTTTTGAAAATGAATTTCAGTGAAAACACAGCATATCAGCAAATAAAAGACAAATCATATTTAGGATTGTAAAGTGAAGACACGACTGCATTGGCTTACCATTAGGTAAAATCCATTGGCATGTGAGTGAAAGCAAGAGCATAGCAGCCATACAAACCAGAATCTTATTTACTTTTCAAACTTGAAGTAGCTACTGCATTCACATAGAGTTAGGTGTAACCAGTGCATTGGAATTGATTTAAGTGAATACAAATCCGAATTATCCAATGAAACAAGTTTCCATTTTGGTTTTCTGAAGCAAAGAACTCCCTGCATTCAACCCACATTCAAGAAAAGCAGTGTTTTGAAGTTGATTGTTATTATAAATGCACACTTAGCAGTGTAAGAAACAAGAATATTACATATGCTTCAAATTGAAGTCTCTGCAGTTTTGGCAGAGTAAAAGAAGTGGTTGGTCATTCCTTTTAATTGATAAAAAGTGAATAGCTGCCAATGTAAGAAGTACTTCATATAGTTTTGAAAAGTGAAGAAACCTGTGTTTTGGCATAGTATTAGGCAAAAGCAATGTTTTTACATTGATAATGAGTGAAAGCAAGTGCATAGCAGGCAAACAAACAAGTATCTTACTTAACATTCAAGTTGAATTAACTGTTACATTCACAGCCTGTTATGGGCAAACAGTGTTTTGAAAATGAATTAAAGTGAAAACACAGGAATAGCGGCAATTAAGAGACAAATCTTAATTACGATTGTTAAATGAAGAAACCACTGCATTGGATTAGCATTAGGTAAAATCTGTATGCTGACATGTGGGTGAAAGCAAGGACAAAGCAGCCAAATAATCATGACTCTTGCTAATCTTTCAAACATGAAGCAACTACTGCATTCAGAGTGAATTAGGTGAAACCAGTGCCTTGGAATTGATTTTAATTAAATACACATGCAAATCCGCCAAAGAAAGAAGTTTCCTTTTTGGCTTTCTGAAGAAAAGAACACTTTGCATTAAACCAGTGTTCAGGAAAATCCATGTTTTCAAGTTGATTGTAATTGAAAACACATGCTTAGCAGTGTAAGAAACAAGAATCTTACTTAGGGTTCAAAAGGGAGGAACTGGCAGCTTTTGGAGACTAAAAGCAATGTTTGGTCATTTGATGTAAGTGATAACAAGTGAATAGTTGCCAAAATAAGGACTACATTGATCAGTTTTGAAAAACGAAGAAACCAGTGTTTTGGCATAGCATTAGGTAAAAGCATGGTTTTTACATTGATAATGAGTGAATGCAAGTGCCCAGCAGCCAAACAAGTAAGTGTCTTACTTAACTTTCAAAGTTGAATTAACTGCTTCATTCACAGCCTGTGAGGTAAAGCCAGTGTTTTTCACATGAATTTATACAAAAACACAGGCATAGCATCAAAAAAAGCACAATACTTATTTAGTTTTGTAGAGTGAAGAAACCCCTGCATTGACTTACCTTAGGTAAAAGCTGTGTGTTTACATGTGATTGAAAGCAAGGGCATAGCAACCAAACAAACAAGAATCTTACTTACCTTTCAAACTTGAAGTAACTACTGCACTCACAGAGAGTTAGGTGAAACGAGTGTATTGAAGTTGATTGTAAATGAATACACATGCTAAGCAGCCATTGAAACAAATTTCTTTTTTGTTTTCAAATGTAAAGAACTCAATGCATTCAGCCAACGTTAGGGAAAAGCAGTGTTTTCAAGTTGAATGAAATTGAAAACACCTGTATACCATTGTAAGAAACAAGAATCTTACTTAGATTTCCAAATTCATAAACCGCAGCTTTGGCATAGTAAAAGCAGTGTTTTGACATTCATTGTAAGTGAAAAAAAAGTGCATAGCTTCCGATATAATGAGTATATTGCTTAGTTTTGAAAACTGAAGAAACCAGGGTTTTGGCATTGCATTAGGTAAAAGCAGTGTTTTTACATTGATAATGAGTGAAAGCAAGCACATAGCAGCCAAACAAAGAAGTATCTTACTTAATATTCAAAGTTGAATTAACTGCTGCATTCGCAGCCTGTTACGGGAAACCAGTGTTTGGAAGATGTATTTAAGGGAAAACACAAGCATAGCAGCAAATAAAAGACTAATCTTATTTAGGATTTTTGTGTGAAGAAACCACTGCATTTGCATAGTATTAGATCATTCTGTGTGTTGACTTGTGAGTGAAAGTAAAGACATAGCATCCAAAGAAACAAGAATCTTACTTACCTTTCAAACTTGAAGTAGCAACTGCATTCACAGAGAGTTAGGTGAAACCAGGGCCTTGAAATTGATTTTAAGTGAATACACATGCAAATCAGCCCATGAAACAAGTTTCTTTTTTGGTTTTCTGAAGCAAAGATCTCACTACATTCATCCAGCATTCAGGAAAAGCAATATTTTCATGTTGATTGTAGCTGAAAACACATGTGTAGCAGTGTAAGGAACAAGAATCATACTTAGATTTCCAAAGAAAAGCAGTGCTTGGGGATTCGTTGAAAGTGATAACAAGGTTATAGCTGTCAATGTAAAGAGTATATTGCTAAGTTTTGAAAACTGAATAAAGCAGTGTTTTGTATAGCATTAAGTAAAAGCAGTGTTTTTCTATTGATAAAGAGTGAAAGCAAGCACACAGCAGCCTAACAAATAAGTATCTTACTTAATATTCAAATTTGAATTAACTGCTGCATTCACAGCCTGTGAGGTGAAAGCAGTGTTTTGATCATGAATTTAAATTAAAACACTGGCTTGGCATCAATAAAAACACAAATATTATTTAGTTCTCAAAGAGAAGAATCCCCTGCTGTTGCTTTGCCTTGTGTAAAAGCCGTGAGTTGACGTGTGAGTGACAGCTAAGGCATAGCAACCAAAAGAAAAAGAATCTTACATACCTTTCAACCTTAAAGTAACCACTGCATTTACAGAGAGTTAGGTGAAACCAGTATCTTGAAGTTGATTGTATATGAATACACATGCAAATCCGCCAATGAAATGTATCCTTTTTGGTTTTCTGAAGCAAAGAACTCACTGCATCCAACCAGCATTCAGGAAAAGCAGTGTTTTCAAGTTGATTTTATTTGAAAACACATGTATAGCATTGTAAGAAACAAGAATCCTACTTAGATTTCCAAAATGAGGAACTGGCAGCTTTGGCATAGTAAAAGCAGTGTTTTGCCATTCATTGTAAGTGAAAACAAGGGCATAGCTGCCAATGTAATGAGTATATTGCTTAGTTTTGAAAACTGAAGAAACGAGTGTTTTGGCACAGTATTAAGTAAAAGCAGTGGTTTTTCATTGATAATGTGTGAAAGCAAGCACATAGCAGCCAAAAAAAAAGTAATTTACTTAACTTTCAAATTTGAATTAACTGCTGCCTTCAAAGCCTGTTATGGGAAAGCAGTGTTTGGAAGATATATTTAAGAGAAAACACAGGCATAGCAGCAAATAAAAGACAAATTTATTTAGTTGTGTAAAGTGAAGAAAAAACTGCATTGACTAAGCATTAGGCAAAAGCTGTGTGTTCACAAGTGAGTGAAAGCAAGGGCATAGCAGCCAAAGAAACAAGAATCTTACTTACCTTTCAAACTTGAAAAAACTACTGGATTCTCTGAGACTTAGGTCAAACCAGTGTCTTGATGTTTTTTGCAAATGAACACACATGCAAATCAGAAAATGAAACAAGTTTCTTTTTTGGTTTTCTAAAGCAAAGAACTCAATGTATTTAAAAAACTTTAGGGAAAAGCCGTGTTTTCAAGTTGATTGTAATTGAAAACTCATGTAAAGCAGTGTAAGAAATAAGAATCTTACTTAGATTTTGAAAGTGAGAAACGGTCAGCTTTGGCATAAAACAAGCAGTGTTTGACATTCGTTGTAAGTGAAAACATGTGCATAGCTGACAATGTAATGTGTATATTGCTTAATTTTTACAACTGAATACACTAGTGTTTTGTATAGTATTAGTTAGAAGCTGTGTTTTTTCATTGATAATGAGTGAAAGCAAGTGCATAGCAGCCAAACAAACAGGTATTTAACTTAACTTTCTAAGTTGAATTAACTGCTGCATTCACAGCCTGGTTTGGGGAAGCAGTGTTTTGAAGATGAATTTAAGTGAAAACAGAGGCCAAGCAACAAATAAAAGACAAATCTTATTTTGTTTTGTAAAGGGAAGAAGCCACTGCATTGGCTTAACATTAGGCAAAAGCTGTGTGTTGACATGTGTGTGAAAGCAAGGGCAGAGGACATAAAAAAACAAGAATCTTACTTACCTTTCAAACTTGAAGTAACTACTGCATTCACAGATAGATAGGTGAAACCAGTGTCTTGAATTTGTTTGTAAATGAATACACATGCAAATCAGCCAATGAAACAAGTTTCTTTTTTGGTTTTCTAAAGCAAAGAACTCAATGCATTCAGCCAATGTTAGGGAAAAGCAGTGCTTTCAAGTTCATGGTAATTGAAAACACATGAATAGCACTGTAAGAAACAAGAATCTTACTTAGATTTCCAAAGTTAGGGCATGTCAGCTTTGTCATAGTAATAGCAGTGTTTTGCCATTCATTGTAAGTGAAAACAAGTGCATTCTG
>JAQZBX010029737.1:0-27153 GCA_029593785.1 Cabassous unicinctus
AGCCTTGATAAATCAAGGATGTATGCTATAATCTCTGTGGCAACTAGTACAAGAATAATATAATAATACATAGGACACAAGCTAATGATAGAAGAAATGGAATTGTTAAATGTGTGAAGGAAGGCAGGGGTTAGAACTTTAATATTCCAAAAGAAGTCAAGTCAGGAGAAAGAAATGAACAAAAGACAGATAGGACAAATGAAAAACAAATGGAAATATGGTCATTTAAATGCAAATGGAAGAACTAACATTACGTGTGTATGAGTTAAATAGCCGATTTAAAGACAATGATTATCAGACTGGTTAAAAAACAATTCAACTATATGCTTACAAAAGGTATTCCTCACATATAAGAACAGCAAAAGGAATGGGAAAAAATATACCACGCAAACACTAACAAAAAGGAAGTTAGCAAAGCTGCACCAATATCAAAAAAAGGAAACTTTAAGGATAGACTGTTGCTAGAGATAGTATTAAAGAAGGATTAATCTACTTGGAAGGTAAAAACTACTAAATTTGTATGCACCTTAAAAAATAGCCTCGATATATTTAAAGAAAAAATTACATAGCTTTCTGATATATTTATAACACTGCTCCCAACAACTTAAGAATCCCCATTCTTCTCAAGTGCACAAGTGTCATTAACCATATGGTGGGTGAAAAAAATACTGAGTGTCAAAGTATACTGACCACAGTAGAAGTGAGAGAAAATGACAAAAAAAGAGTGAAAATGGAAATATATTCAATATTAGAAAAATGAAACACTTCATCTCTAAATAATCCACAAGTCAAAGAAGGAATTACAATGGAAATTTTAAAATATTTTTAATTAAGTGATAATGAAAAATGTAACACATCAAACTTGTAAGATACAGCTAAGGCCATGTGTAGAGGTAAATATTTGGCCCTCAAATATGTACATTAGGAAAGAAGAAAGGCTGAAATAACAATACCTACGTATCCTTGTTAAGAAGCTAGAAAAAAATGGAAATAAAAATCCAAGATTACAAGTGAAAAAGACAAATAAAATCAGAATTCAATGTAATATAACAATTTCACAGCAGAGAAGCTCAACCAAGCCAAAAGTTGACAATTTGAAAAGACCAATAAAATGATAAAGAAATTTTTAAAGCTTCCAATGAAAGGTTACACACCAAAAATTAATACCTGGAATGAAAAAGAGGGCACCATTACAGATCATTTCTACATTAAAAAGGTAATAAAACTATATCAATAAGAACTTCATGCCAATATATTTTATTTATTTATTTATTTTTAAAGATTTATTTATTTATTTATCCCCCCCCCTTGCTGCTTGTGCTTGCTGTGTCCATTCGCTGTGTGTTTTCTCCGTGTCTGCTTATCTCCCCCTTGCTGTGAGGTCCCACTGCATCAGCCCACCGCGCCGCGCGGGCTGGCCTGCCCTCACAAGGAGGCCCCCAGGAAGCGAACCCAGGGCCTCACACATGGTAAACGGGGGCTCTATTGATTGAGCCACACCCCCTTCCTGTTGTGAGGTCTTGCTGCATCAGCCCACTGGGCCGCGCGGGCCGGCCAGCCTGCCCTCACAAGGAGGCCCCGGGAAGTGAACCGGGGGCCTCCCAAATGGTAAACGGGAGCTCTATCAATTGAGCCACACCCGCTTCCCAATATATTTTAAAATGTAGGGGAAATAGATAAATCTTTTGAAAAGACTAATTCAACTAAAGTGAAAAAAAGGAGAAATAGACACTCTGAAGAGTCACATATTTATTAAAGATATTGAATCTTTAACTAATATCCTACTCAAAGAGAAAACTCCTGGGCCAAATGGCTCCACTGTTGTTCCTTTGTTTACAAGGGAAATATCTAAAATGGAAAGAGGTAGAAAAGTTAAATTAAAAGGATAGAGAAAACATACTTGCAAATTATGACAAAAGGATGTTGGTAAAATTAAATAGTGCCAGATAGAAAAGGCTTTTAAATAGGAAGCATACTAGTAATGAGTAGAATTAATAATAAAAAATTCTATCAATCTGGAAGATATAATAACACCACCAAAATATATCAGTAGGTGTCATAAAAGATTTTCAATGCCCATGTTACACTTTTTCTGCTTTTTCTACATGAATCTGAATTTATATTGAATAAAATAATTTTATCAAGTTACATACCGAGTGAAACTTACAGATATCATTTAAGTGTCCCAGTAGTCTCAGGTTTTAAACTTCTACTAACTTTAAGTTTGCCTTTTTTACATTATTCTGGAGCCATTTGTTCTCTCTTCTGCATCATTTACATCATTAACTAAGTGCATCACTTTATTCTTGTAACAAAGCTCTCAATAAAAAAAACTGCTATGCTCCATTTTACAAATGAGCAAATTAAAGAGCATAAAGTGGGACAAGTAACCTAAGGTAAATGAATGATCAGTGACAGATAAGAAAGGAGGTGTGATCCTATCACACCTCCTTTCTCCTTATCCACATTCTCATTTTCCCTGCCATGTTTGTACTTTAGAGACTCAGGGGAATATTGAAAATGTGTCTTGTTTATGAATTAGAACATACACATATCTCATAACTTAAATTTGTAGACAATTTCCTAGAAAAAAAATGCACGCCTATACACACACACGCACGCAAACACAAACACACACAAAGTTAAAACTTAGGCTTTAAGAATAAAATGTGAGAATACACAATATTCCCCCAAAGTAATGAAATGCAGTTGTGTTTCTGTGGAAAGCCTCAGACAGCTGTGAAAAACTGTCTACATTCATCCTATTTTTAGGCAGTTCTGTTCAGACATTCCATAACAGAATTAGTTAAAATTTTAACAGATCTTTCCCACAGATCTTTCACAGATCTCTTCCGTATGTACTATTGATTCTGTTTTTAAAGAAGCAATTCTCTAATTTATTCCCTGGCTTTTTCCAGGGCAGCCATCTTGGCTCTATTTGAAACAAGATTTGCATCTTCACAATGTTTACATTTTCATGATATTGCTAGACTTTAGTTTATCAGCATTGTATATTCAAATCATAATAGTCTATGTCTACACTATTGTTTAAACAGCACCACGATGGCCTTTATTTCCCCTTTCTTACACCTACATTTCCCCTCAGGAGGGAAAAATTTTATAAAATCAAGTGAAAAAAAACTATGGACCCAGACTTCTCTGATACAAAAAAAGAGTTAAATTGATTAAGACCTCTTTATTTCCCCTAATAAAGCTGCAAATGTGGTAGTCGTGAAGAGTGACAAATATGGGTGAAGTTTAGAACATGTTTAGAGAGATTAGAGAGAAAATTTACTTAATACTATTCAACCAAAGACTTAAAGGAAATTCCATAAATTTTTAAAAATGCAGTCTTTTATATAAGAAACAATGAGATTATTTGAGCTTTTATTTAATTCTCAGCTTTAATGAAAACCTTGAATTATTAATTGATGTTTCCCATTGTGTATTCATTCAATCATGTAATAAATATTTATTGAGTGTCTCCTATATGTTGAGCACTGTTGTAAGTGCTTAGAATGTGGCACTTAAAAAAAAAACAGACAATAGCTCCACTTTCATGAGATTTGCATTTAGTTAAGGAAAGACAAACAACATACAGCATCAAGAAGTAAAATCCGTTTAGTAAGTAGATGGTGATATATTCTTGAGAGGAAAAAAAAGTAGGGAAGTAGATTAGGGAGTGGGGAGGGAGGTGCAATTTCAAATAAGGTGGTGGTAAGTAAAATAAAAACCCAAAGGAAGGGGGAAAGCAGGCTATTTGGAAATTGGGGGAGATAAATTCCATGCAGAAGGAATAGTAAATGCAAAGGCCCTGAAGAAGGAGACTGGCCGGCACGTGTTTGAGACGCAGCAAGACAGCAAGTAGGACAACTGAGAAGGTAAAGCAGTAGGAGATGAGAGGAGGCCAGAGAGGAAAGGGTCTGAAGAGAAGGTCCTGTAAAGCCGGTGGGTCATGAGGCTGTGCGCTGCCTGCTGAGTGCAGCAGGCAGACACTGGAGAGCGTTAGTGGAGGAGTCACATGATCAGCCTTCGGTTCTAACAAGACAAGTGGCAGCCAGTCAGAACCAATGTTCTGCAAAGGTATAGACACTGAAATTAGTTGTCACCTTTATTTATGATTGAAAGGTCAGCAAAAATTCATTTAGAGGGGGTATACGTTTATTAATTAACCACAGATCCTACTTGAATCAGTGATCTAAAAAAAACATTAAAGCTGCTAAAGAATTATGATTTTATTTATAGTATGCTATAATAGACAAGGTATAACAGTGCAGGCCATTTTGAAAGTGTAGACTATAATCTCTGCGCTTACTTTTTTATTCATCAATTTAGCAGTGACCCAAAAAGTGCCCTGAGCAAACTTCAGAGATCATTGTGGACTCTGGATTTTGAAGAGCAGCCACGGATCATTCCTTCACTAAACCTGCTGAGTTCCTGCTAACTGCTGAGCACCAAGGATAAAAACGGTCAGAGACCTCTGCCTTCAAGAACTCACGCTCCAATGGGGATATCGGGAAATAAACATCTCATTGCCATGCCACGGGCTAATGCCTTCATAGAGTTCTGTCTCCAGGGAGAAACTCTCGCATAAAAGATACTGTGTTGAATCGAAGCATATTCAACAAAAGCTGTTTAAATCTTACATGGCTTTTTAATATTTTACCTGTATGTGTCTTCTTTTCTTGTTTAACATTAGGGGTAGGGATAGTGTTTATATCCTTTTTACTGGTGGAATAATTAGTTATGGATTGTACCTATCTCACTTTTTCTCCAACCTTTAATAGGTGAAGTTAATAATACTCTCTAAGCTATAGTAAAACAGATCCTTTTAATAAGAATGAGTCAGAAGACAGTATAAGGAAAGGGCTGATATGAAAGAATAAAACTCTTACTTCAAGACTGAAATTTGATCACTGTTTTTATATTTAAATGAAAAAATATGTGAAGTACTTCAGTCTATTTCATGCGTTATTATTACAGAAGGGTTCAAGCCTTTAGGAAAAATTTCTTCTATGTTATCCCCAAAGATTTTTAAAGTATAGTAACATTTACACAGAAATGCTAACTCTGCCTCCTTTCAAAATATAACTCGTGTTTCAAATTAACCTTTCTCACTAAAAATGTCCCTATAAGGCCAATGAATAAAATATTCGGGGCGAGAACCTGTGGGATGAGATCTTGTAGCTGTAAGACCATCTTTTCTTGATAAATTCATTTTCGGTTTTGGGGGATAGACCAAGTAAAGGAAACGTGAATTGTTTATTGAGTTGAAGGAGACACGTGCTCATAACTTATTCCATGGCTGTGGGAGATTGAATTATAGATCCTATTTTAGACATGTTCTTAATCTCAATCTGTATTCCTGTGAGAGTGAAGCCATTGAAAACAGGACCTTTAGAAGATGCTATTTTAGTCAAGATGTGGCCGACTGAATGAGAGTAGACCTCAATCCTAATTTTGGAGGTCTTAGGAGAAAACGAAGGGAAGGAGCTAGAAGCAGGAGGTAAATGGGAATCTAGACGAGAAAGACGACCTCACCATGTGATGGGAGAGCCAAGGAACCCAAGGATTGCCAGCCAGCCAGAATACTACCAAGCCCAGGAGGAAGCACGCCTTCTAGCTTCAAAAAATGGTGATACAATAAATTCCAGTTTGTGGTATTTTGTGATCTCATCTCAGGCAAACTAAGACAATAGCCTACATAGATTATCCAGGAATGACTATGACCTCAATGTATATTGACAAAGTCTATTAAAGATGCCCCTTTCAATTTTAGGTTGCATATATGTTACTGGAGTAAAAATTAAAAAAGAAAAAAACAACCAACAACATAGGACTAAATAACACAGTGAACCCTAATGTAAATGACGGACTATAGTTAATTGTATAGTGATAATAATATGTCATCAATTATAAAAAAGCTACCACACTAATGCTGTGTTAATATTAGGAAACACTGTGGAACAGGAGGTATATGGGAACTCTATTTTCTGCATGATTTTTCTGTAGACCTGCAACTTTTCTAATTAAATAAAAGCTGCCCCTCTGCCAATCGCCTTTCTCCAATCAAAGCAGAGGCCTGAAAAAGTGACCAAAATTTAAAAATCAAAAAACAAAAAGTCCAGTGTCATGCTGTGGAGAAACTCTGGTTGGAAAGGATCTAAAATGGAGTATTTTGTACACCCCATTAATTTTCAGGTCCCTATTACTTTTTTTAAAAATTACTGTATATTTTTATTTGCTGTCATACAGGGTTGTTTTTTTTTTTTTTTTTTACCTACTTATTACTGGAAACAGTTAAGCTTCTCTCAAAATCTATTCTGATACTAGGTCCTTATAATAGCCATAATTGCCAGATGGAGTTTAGTTGTTACAGGGCTATTATCATTAGTTCACATTTCTTGCCATGATATTATAATATTTATTTTGCTAATCTAGAAGTTGGAGCACAGCACGATTAAGTCATTTACTCAAGATATGCTGTGAGTAAATAGGAGAATTGGGAAAAGTTAATAATCCCTTAGTAATAAAACTCTAAAAATAATATACTTACAAAATAAGTAGCTGTTTTCTTCTAAATAAATTGTTACATTTTTCTAGTATTTATCTTGAATGTTAAAATGTAGAAGAAATTTCCCAGTGCAGTCTGTAATGATTTAATAAAGGAAATCCAATAGTTGCTGTTTATACATAAAATTGTAATTTATTATAAGCGTTTCACAGAGGAGCCAAGTATATATCAACAAAAATGCTGGTACTTGTTGAAATTCATACATCTCGAAGTAAAAAAAGAGAAATAATAAACGGTCAAACCTCTTGCCAAATCAATGGCAGACATTTAGTGGAGGTCACCTATTCATTATAACTACTGCCCTGACTCCCATTTGGATAATGGTTCATATTGTGTTGAAAAACCCATTAATCCTTTATGCTGTAGGTGGAAGAGACAGAAGTTATGCCATTTGAGCGGCATACTAGAATGTACTAGAAAAGGAGATCCAGTCCCCTATTTTATGACAGAACAGATGTTGGCTATATTCTTCAGAAGCCAGTAGAACACGGTGTGAGGTTTCTTGAACCTGAACAATGTATGGACCCCTTGAAAATAAATACAAAAAAATGCTCATGAGCTCCCTAAGTCTTCAGATCCCAGTTCAGGAAATACTGGTGTAGTGGTTACAAGTTTGGAGTCTGGATCCAGACTATTCAGGCTGAAATCCTAGCTATATAATAAGCTGTGTAAAGTGGGCCGAGGCATTTTACTTTTCTAAGTCTCAGTGTTCTTCAACTGTTAATTAGGGACAATAATAGGCACTGCCTTATAGGATCATGATGAGAAGTAAATGAATAAGGGTGTGCTCTTTCTCTGTTGACAATGCTTTGAAATATGCCTTCCTGCAGCTTTCTCCTTAGCTGAAAATGAGTGTGTGCCGTGTAGATGTTCCACGGTTACTCCACAGTGTGGGCTGAAGAATTCCATCATAAAACACCTGATTACAAAACCATCTTCACTTTTTACATCATTAGAGTCACTGGCTAAATTAGAATCTTGAGTCAAGTAGAAATAAGGATTTCTTCCATTTTATAGAGTAAGTGTGTTTGCAGGAAGCAGGAGAAGGCCGAGGGCAGATAAGGATATGGGTGGGAGCCACTCTGGAATGTGGGGCAGTTTGAGGATGTCTCCTCTGTACCATGTTCACATGGTGTATTCCAGACCTCGGAGTCAGGTAAACCTGGGTTATAAACAGAGTCCCACCATTTGTTAAAAAGACGAAACAGTAACAGTTGTCTTAAAAGCAGCCACTCTTCTTAAGGCTATTAAACTAAATGGGTGCTGTGAGAACGGGAGAAATGAATTCATATGACTCTTAAGAGACTGTGTGGGAATGGATGAGTCGGGGTACAAAGTAAACTTAGGAGAATATAATTGGCTTCATTTATTTACGGGCTCTCCAGCAAACTCTTTGACCTGCTGAATTAATGACGATAGGTAGGCTGCACAGGAATGATTTAGTAAAAACTTGTGATTGCACCAGCCAAATGTATACTAGAAGGGAGACAAGCTGCTATGTTTGATAATAAGTAAAATAATATAGTGGTTAGGCTCAAAGAGTAGCACAAGTGATTTGTGCAAATCGTAGTAGTAACTGACACCTTTTGTCCCTGTGTGGTCTAAAAGAGTAAGTGGCGAGTGATCCAGAGCAATCAATCATCCCTGTTTACTGACTCCCTCTGTTTTGACAGCAGATTCACTCTTGATTGGGAAGGCAGACTTTCAGTGATCACCTGGAAGGGGGAGAACAGCCGGGAGTGATAAAGGACTATGTCATCTTCATTAGGAGGGAGTGAAGCACCATTCAAGGCTAGATGGCCAGGGAATCCATGCACAGGACGTAATTGACCTACTGCAAGATCTATCACTGTGGTAGCATGCCCTGCCGTTCCCAGATAGTGCTCTGAGCCTCGCTGGGAAGTATCATCAACTCAGGGCTGACAGTCAGCTGCTATACACCTGGAGGGGCAGAAACAGAACCATGCCAGTTGATAATGTTTTTCGATAGAGCACTAAGCTCCTGCTGTTGCCAGGTTCTGAGAGGCTGCCTGCCCTCTGCAGGTTCTGAATGAGTGCATCCCTTTCCAAGGTGGGCCCCCACCTTGGAGGAAGGAGGTGGGAATGGCAGCCATTAAGGAAATGTTGGGTGCCTACCTGACCCCCTTAGAATGGGACTAACCCCCGCTATAGGTTCTTTCCCACACTTTGGCCATCTGTGAAAACCATGACCTCAATAGTATAGTCTGCATTAACCATTGGTGCCATCTTCCCTGACTAACTCCAAACTCCCCTGCTGCTCTGTGCCCGCAAGGGCCAGCGGCGAGTGGCTGGGGGGCTTTTCTATACTGATTTCAGAAAGCAAAGGAGAAACAGGCCATCTGAATCTAATACCTGCAGTCACCCTTCAGTCAATTAAATAAGCCTTTGTTTTCATAAGAGCAAAATAAGGGAACATTTTTCCAGATTCCTTCCTATTTGCAAGCCAAGATAATTTGGAGGTGGTGGTGATTCTTGATTAATAACTTCAGCCTGACCTAAATACTGTGAGCAGAAAAAGAACATAAGTCTCAGAAGGCAACCAGGACTATGCAACACAAACTCTCACTTCCAATATCAATTTTATACAACTACAAGGCTTGTTACCTCATTTTGTGCCCTAGTTTAATTTAAAAATCAACTGTCACTGCAGTTGATTGTTCAACTCTCAGTAATGAGAGGCAATTACTCAAGGGCCTTGTTATCCCAAAACCTTTAAGTACTCATCAGCAGATTGGGAGCACTGTATTGTTTTCAAAGTTTTTTTAGTGGCCTTATATTTTCTTTATGTGAAATTCTGTTGATCCATATTTTCATCATGAACTCCAATGAGTAAAGGCCAAGTCAGTTTCTAATTAAATACGAAACCCTTCATGTGAATTTTACTTACGCATTAGAAATAAATGACAAGTATTTTTAAATGACAATATACCAAAAAATAGGCCCCCTTTTTCACTGTAGCAGGCAAATAATGGAGGGTGATGGGATAGAGTGTTCTTTCTACTAACTAAATAAGAGTTATCCAAGAACTACTAACCAAACAATAGCAAATCCAACATACAATTTCATAAGTAGAAAATGATAAGAAAGAGGCACTATACCTGCTGCAAATCTAGTGTGATTGTCACATAATGGTATTTGATTCCATTCTTAATACTGGGACTCTGCCACCAAGTGTTCTTTCCATCAATAGCATTTGTAATCGGATGTCTCTCTATTGAATCAACAGCAGCATGTGAAAGGAAGAGGAAAGATCATATGACTAAATTTTACAGTTGTTTCTTAAAAAAAAAAAGTCAAAATAGGTTAAAACAAGCAGCACATGGCTATGCAACATTAAATACTATAAAAAGGAAGCAATTCATATCTTCAACAGAATTTATTGGACGTCAGTTGTTCATTGAACTGGGAAATGGTTAAATGCCAGGGCTCACAGAGAAGCTGCTTAGCACACTAACCATCAACTGAAATGGGCAACTTTAAAGATAACTACAGAAATTAAGTGTGAAAAAATAATACTGAAATCTAATTGATGTGTCAATCATTCAAAGAAGCAAAAAGTCTACTGTTACAGGCAGTTCCAGTGTGCCATCAACTTTAACGGAAACATAAAATCCTGAAATGTGGTTGAAAGGTACTTCAAGATTTGCCCTTCTGACATATTCATTATTACCAAGGCTTGGGCAATCCAATATATCTGCTTTTAATACAAAATGCTGTCAAATCCATCCTATGAGGCTTCTTGCAGTAAGCCTTTAACTTGCCAACTTCCTACCACTTTTTAAAAACATAATTTAAGATACCTCAGAATCTCCCATCTAGCACTTACCTGGCCGCCTAATCAGTAACAGTCTCAGAGGAGTCTGGATAATAATGACAAGTTGGGAGAGGATGGCACATAAAAGCACTCTGCCAACCAAACGCCCATCTCCCCTCCCCTTTATTTCAGATAGAGGCGAACAGGAGCTATTGTGAGAAGTGAAAGGGGGATTGATGCTAGGAAGTGGAGATGTGGACAATAATTGCCACCCCACATTCCCTTCCTCTGGCCCCCTAATTCTTCTTACAATCCTCAAACCTCCCAGATTCCCCATCTTCTCCAACATATCTCCAGGTGTCTTAAAACCCTAACCACTACCCACGTGCTGGCAAAGTCCTCACTTCATTCTAGTTCCCAGTCATTGGTCCTCATCTGAAATCTTTGCTTCTCTTTTTCCAAGAAGCATAAGCTCTGTTCCTTTCCTCCTCCTCTACACAGACCCAGCTCAACGAGCCCTGAGGTGGGCAGGGGTAGGAAGGTCGCTGGAGAAGACCCTAAATCGATGCCCAGAGCTGCAGGAACGGCAACGGGCCTCACATCCCACTTGGAAGTGAGCATATTTGCCTGTAGACGTGGAAACAGAGTGGAAGCTGGGCTTTCCTGGTACTCGTCTGTTTCTTATGGATGAAATCTGCTTTGGGGTGTCAGTCTTGTGGAGATTTATAACACTAATTTTCTGGGAAGAGATGTTTCAAATGAATGGGCTATGAATAACCTTTTAGATTAGAACACAGTCCTTTTGTAAATAGGAATTTACAAAATACCTCAAATAATGAACAAATCACATCACGGTGGACACTCAATTGCCTACCTGATGTTGGTAATCTAAACATTTATTCTATTAATAATGGTGATGAGACAGCAGGAGATTTGGAATGGAAAGGTCTGGAATATGAAGAGCTAGATATTTGCGTCCCTGTTCCACCACTTAGTCCTGAATGACCACGGGCAAGCCACTTAAACTCTGTGTCGCCTTTGAAATAGAGAGAGAAAAACTCCACTCAGGGCAGTAGTTTCCATGTTCTTGAATTTCAGGGAAAGTAAAATTTTTTAAAAATGAGAGAGAGAGATATTTCGGGAATTGACAAAGACAGTCTAGCCTTTTATTTTTCCAAGTGAAAACATTCAAATTATAAATAATAGCAACCTCCCATCTATTTTACTGCCATTTAATATATCATCTCCATTATTTTATAGCATAAAAGACATTTAAAAGCCAACAAAAGTCAAAAAGAAATATCAAAATAAAGGACAATCTTTTTAAATGTATCAATTTTATTTTCCCACACAAAATTGGAATGTTGTCCTGATTTTCTCATTTTGCCTTGGACCAGTGAAAACATCTTGAACGGGAACTCTTGAATCACAGGTTTACCAGACGAGCACTGCTACTATTAATAGTCTATTATTATGCAAATACATAAACTAAAAGATACATCTGTCCAAAATGCACACTGTTCTGAAATTCAAAGACAAAATTGCATTGAATAAAAAAATTTTTAATTAAAATCAAGCAAAATTAGGTCCTTGATATAGTAGTTGTCTGACAGTAAAGTTAAATCATCTTCAAAAGAAAAAAAAAATTAGGAAAGAGTGACTATTCGTTCAATTTGCCACTTTTCAGATTGTGAACATTTAATTACATATTAATGTTATTATAAGTAGAGTCTCCTGTTTATCTGAAATCACAAAGGCTTTTTGTCTTTGACCCAGTCATGATAAAAGTATAAAGGGCAGGACAAAAATATTCCATTTTTATTGGCAGGTTGTTTAATTCAACTAAGCAGCCGGATGGACTTTGTTTTGTTCCAAGTCTTATCACATTAGCAGTCCACTGAAGTGCACCATCCTGTCTCATTAATGGAAAGTAAAATTGCTGAATATATTTAATAACTATCACTAGTTAAATTGCTCTGTTGAAGATAAGGAAGGTGTTAGGACTTTATGACAGCAAATACCAGAAGTATAACTAAATATCAAACAGATGCCCCTGGTGGTGTGAGTGGATGCTACTGAAATTAGCACGTGAGCAATCAATGCCAGAAATGAAATATTACTGGCATTGTTTCTGAAGAAAAATAAATATCACAGCCAACCTGCCCCAAACATCCGCCCGAATCTTCTTTACAGATCGTGGGTTTAACATATGATAGAAAAACACAAACAGCCATATTTCCCAATCAAATCTGTGGCTCCTAGGTAACTGTGAGGGAAGCTGTCTAATTGGAAATTTTGATATCTGCCATATCAGGTCAAACTGATATGAGAATTAGTCACGAAAAGGAGGATTGGGAGATGAATCAACAATTAACCATAATCCCCATTATGAAAGAGTAATCATAATTAATTTGCAAATACTGATTAACTGTTGGCATAGCTCCCTTATTTAAAAGGAGATGGAAGCTTATAACATCCTCAACAGGGATAGCTGTGCAAGTCAACCCACGGGCTAACTGCATCTGAAGATTGATTAGGGAATTATTGAAGTAAGCCTTTCAAACTGCTAGTTTTCAATTGAGATGCACAATCTATTAACAGCTAGGAAGTTCAAGTTTAATTTTCTTTGTGTGGTAATTAAGTGTAGACCTTACAGATATATTTATTATTCCATGTAGTTTCTTGCTAGATATTTATTCCTGTGGGCTATTATTCTTCCTAAATTTCTAGTGCCAAAACAGAGCTTTGAAATGTAATGGAGCTGGTAATTTTTTTTTTTTTTTTAATCACTTAAAACAAATCCAGGTTGTGAAAAATTTTAGAAGAATGCAAGTAAATAAAAATGGGGAACTACAAAGTATACTTCATACGCATCATGCTTTACTAAAACATTTTATTCACTTTATCTCAATGTGAAAACATGGGATAGAATGGTCTAAATATGAGTCTCTTTTTCTGAGACACAAGAGATCCTGAATATGGAACTCTGAGGAGGGAAGTGACAGTATAGATTTTGGACTCAATTTGGCAATTGCATCTCATCTATTTTTCCAACCAAGAATCCCTCCTCAATTATATTCCACTCCAATCATTGCATCTTTCTTTCATCCAGTCTCTATGACTTTGTACACTTTTCCCTTCATCCTCTACTTTCCTAAAATGCCTTACCCTCTTATCTCAGATGCCCAGGACCTCGTACATGGGAAGCAGACACTCAACTACTAAGCTACATCTGCTTCCCAGTGAAAACTGTTTTCTTGTTTGTCTTTGTTTTTAGGAAATACCGGGGATGGAATCTGGGAAGCAGGTGTTTAACCTGCTTGGAACCTACATGGGAAGCAGGTGTTCAACCACTTGAGCTACATCCACTCCCCTACTTCATCTTTTTCAATGCCCAGCTAAGTCTGGGATTCACCTTACTATTTGGAGTTTTCCCTTACTAATTGGGTTCCCACTGATTTTCCCTTCTTGGAAATTACACATCATTTATAATACGTACTACAATGTTTAGCTCTTGAAATTACTGCATTGAATGTTTGCTAATTGCTTCCTGTGCCCAAGCATTTCTGTCTCTATTAGTCTATGTGTAGACTGGCATTGGTTCTGAAGAAAAATCTATCTATCTACCTACCTATCTGTCGATCTATCTATCTATCGATCTATCATGTGTTGTCTAGCTATCTAATCTATCATCTATGTTTTTACATTCTTTCTCTGACCCTCCCTTTGTCCAACCCACCCTAAACATGAAGCCCCACACTCCCAACCACCATTTACATGTCTTCAGGCTTTCTTACACTCTCTACGAAGTCATCAAGGCCACCAGTCCCCAAACCAATGGGCTTTTCTCCCCATCAGACTTCATCTTTAACCCTAATGAACCAAAAACTCATATTCCATAAATCCATTTATACTCCAGCCTCTGGCCTTGACTTCCATTTCATTTATTCTTTAAAACTCCATGAATATCACTCCAAACATTTGATTCCTTAATTTTACCCCCATATGGACTTCTCACCTTGTTCTCAGTGTGGCCCAGTGATATTTTTCCTATTCCCGCAAAGAGTCTAATGTAAATTTTTACTTCTTTCCTCCTCAGATGACTTAGACTTACATCTTAATGAGCAAATTAAGGCCACCACATATGAATTTCTTCCATAATCCTTTCTTCTATCTGCCTCTAATCATCCTTCTTGCTTTCTGATTCAATAAGTTAAGAGGTACTAGACCCTAATTTAAGGTTTTTCACCTGTTCTTAATGTCTTATCTGTTTTCACCTCCAGAGAGATCACTACCACTATTCCTTTGTCTTCACTTTGTCTCCTGGCCTTTCCCATGAGCATTTAAACTGACTCAAATATCTCCTACCTTGAAAACTTTCTCAATACCACATCCTTCTCTGCCCATGTCCTTCTTTTTCACATTAAAGACACTTGAGAGAATATTCCTACACTGCTCCTTTCTCCTTCTCTACCATTTATTTATCACCTCACTGCAATGTGAGTTTGCCATCCTTGGTCTACCGATTGCATTAACAAAGTCTGTAATGGATGCTCATATTGCCAAAATCAAGGGAAACCTTTTTCAAACTTTTATTACTTGATATCTTGGAAACATTTAACACTGTTGATTGTTCTCTCTTCCTGAAAATGCTTTTCTTTCTCAGGTATAAGATGCTTCATTCTCCTGATTTCCTCCCTTGAACACTGTTTTCCTTCATGGTCTTCCTGGATTCTACTCACCCACCTCCCTTAGCTTTTGATGTTTCCATAGGGCTCTGACTTAGGTCCTTTGCCCTTTTTGTTGTCAGACAAATACATGGATAATCAGCCTGATGTGCTCAAAAACTAGGATTTCAAAGAGAGCAAGAGTCTTTATTGTAGTTTGTGCAAAGTAGGAGAACAGGAGAAAAGTAAAATAATTCTCAAATCTGTTCTTCCTGACTGGATTTTTATGAAATCCAAACAAAGGGAGATGGAGATAGTCACATTGGGATACTGATTGATTTGTTCAGTTGGAAGTGTGTAAGCAAGGTTACAGGTTACAAACTGGGTCATAAATTGCTTAATTAGCATCCATTAGGAACTGACAAAGTCCAACTAGGTTATACATAAATTTGTAAATAGTCCGATCCATATAAGATAAGAAGTGAGGAAGCTAAGCTAAACAGTTGCAAATTGCTTAGTTAACATGAAATAACAAGTACAAAGACTAAGCTGAAGAAAGGGGACCATTAAGGGTTGTTAAGGATTTACAAAATCCAGCTGGAGCCTGTGGCCTAAGGTAAGAGAATACAAGTAAGGCCACTCAAAAATGTAACTCCTGCCTGTCCAGTTACAAGGCAAAAATTAGGAAGTTATGAAACAGTATTTGCATCAAAGAAACAAGTTTCAGTGAGTTATAATATAGATATTTGTCTTTAGTTACTTTAAAAGGTTAATGTACATCAGGACTATAACTATAGTTCAACGAGTGTTTCAATGTGTTTTATACTAAAAGTAAGAAAACATCTATATAATAAATCAGTGACTATAGCTATTTATTAATTCTCAATATTTGGTTTCATTATCATTCTATACAAGAAACAGCAAACACATGTTATGAATCCCATCACTTCCCCTTCCATGCCTATAATATAAAACCTGCAGCCTAGAAATTAGCCAGATTCTTTAACAAAAAAGGCTAGAAAGGTTTCCCAGGGTTGTCTTCTTTGATGTCTTAAATGTTTTTTGCTTTTTTAAAAAAGCATTCTATGATATGGAAGACCACCAATTTAAATCACAAATGTCCCAATTCTCCGAACATATTAATACTTTCAGCATCTCTAAATTATATAATAGAGAATGGAACATGCTTTTCCTTTAAACTGGCTAAAAGGAAGAATGGCAAAATGCCTATCAACCTTCCTTTTGAAATAAAAAAGCAAATTGTGGGAGAAAGCTCTTTCCATTTTTAAAGTTTTAGAACTTCAAAAAAAGGGAAGGAAAACTGAGGAAATTTAAAAATCATTTATTTGTCAATGTTTTCCCCCATTATAACACCTCAATTGGCATTAAATACTTTATTAACCTCCCCTATACATACATATATTTGGTGATTTATCAACATCTATTTCTATGTCAATCTCCATAGCTAGAAGTATGTCATACCATTCTCCCCTATTCCACAAAATTCTTTATCCATTAAATCAGTAACTTATAGTTCTCCGTTTCGTACCTTCAGATTTACATGTGCTTTTCCTTTTATAGTACTTTTCCTCCTCATCTTATTAATTCATACTTTCCAAGCTAGATTCAGCACGAGTCACTTTCTCCACGGAATCTTTAGATGACCTCTTTATATGTTTCCTTAGCATTCACTTCCCCTCTAAGTTCCTTAAGTTATAGACCATATAGGATTTCACACCATATTCCTGTTCAAATACTTGTTAAATAAATACATGGCTATCAGCATGACTCATGGATACCATTAGGGGGGCGTTATACGGTGCCTCTATTTAAGTCATTCCTCCTGCGGTTATTTAGGAGCCTTCACAGGCTGGTTCCAGCCTTGTGCACCAGACTCGTCTCTACATCCTGCCCTTTGACACTATCAGCTCCAGCCATTTCTAACTACATGCACTTTCCTGAACAAGTAAGTTTTTCTGTCTTATTCTGATCCTTTTCCTGGCATTCCTTCTTCTCTTCCACCCTTCACCTTACCTGGTCAGCTCAAGCTTCCCCTCTGGTTCTCAGCTTAGATAACATGTCTTCTGGGAACCCTTCATATACCCCAAAACTGAGTTTGTGGCCCTTCTCTCTCCCTTAGGCATCTGAGCTCTATCTTTCCTTTGTACTTACAGCATTGTATAGCAATTGCCTGTTTCTTGCCCCTTTCTTCACTACCTGACACATAAGTGACCAATGAACTATTAATGAAATAATAGGTGCTTAATAAATATTTGTTGAGAATGTGAATAAATAACCGCATGTGCTGGGGAAGTCAGAACATACCTAGCAGCCATCTCCCAGCCCTCACCTACCCCATTCTCTCCTTTTTTTATTGTGTGCAGATGTTTCAATATGTTTCCATTCTGCACCCCAAGGGACATGTTAGGTCTAAAGGAGAATTCTGACCATACCTTAAACCCTGGGGGAACAAGCAGCCTCAGCTGCTTACCAGGGCTGCCAACACTCAGTGGCAGGGCCTCCCCCCCTGGATTGTATAAATACCCTGCCCTCCAGCAGCATAGATTTGTCTCTCCTCTACACTGGGAAATGTGGCCTGTGGAGCCCCCACCCACCAACACTGACCCGAGCAGCTGACCTCTGATGAGCTCTCTTCCCCTGCTCTTTTGAACTCTTTGTTCTGTGTAAGTAACAAAGCAGTCATTTGCTGAAAGTTTCTGTTGTGCCTGAGCCTGTGTTCCCATGACACACCATATAACAACTTGCTCCACAACATCCTCAGATACCACTCTGGCTACAGAAAGTTTAAGAACTGCCACGTGCCTTCAGCTACAGAACCCTCATCAAGTAATGTACCTGGTATTATAAGGAACATCAATAATGTCTGTTGAATAACTGTGAGGGGCCATAAAAAGGGCAAAGCAGAAGAAAATTCTAGAAATTCTTGGGATCCCAAGCCCTTTGGTTTTTAATATAGCTTAGCCTCAAAATCGCTCAGTTATACATTACCCAATGTTCTACAAATAGACACTAAGATACATACGGTATGGATTGCTGCTATTTTGATTGCAGATTCGACATTGGGGGTTCCTCACCGGCTGCCCAGGGACGTGCTCTACCAATTTGCAGTACATTTCCGGCCCTCTTTCTCCACATGTTGCATTGGTGGTGATGAGAGCATTAGAAGCAAGATTCAGCACAGCAGGGAATAAACCTGAAAAAGATGAGCAAATGAAGATGTTTGGTCCAGAAGCAAAGTGTCACGGTTTTGGTGTATTTTAAAAGGCAATTATGGGAGCAGATGTGGCTCAAGCAGTTGGGCACCCACCTCCCACATGGGAGATCCCGGGTTCAGTTCCCAGTGCCTCCTAAAGACGAGCAAGACAGCGAGCTGACGCGATGGGCTGGCACGGTGAGCTGACGCAATGAGGAGACACAACGAGGAGATACAACTAGCAGAGAACGGATGTGGCTCAAGTGATTGGGCACCTCCCTCCCACACGGGAGGTCCTGGGTTTGGTTCCCGGTGCCTCTTAAAAGAAGATGAGCAGACACAAACAGCACTCAACGAACAGACACAACAAGCACAAACAATGAGGCAGGGGAGAGAAATAAATAAATCTTTAAAAAAAAAGAAAGGCAATTATGGTGGAGCAAGTGTAACTCAGGGGTTGAGCTCCTGCTTCGCATGTTCAAGGTCCTGGGTTCAACTCCCAGTACCTCCTATAAAAAAATTAAAAATAAATAAAATTTTGGGAAGTGGATGTGGCTCAAGTGGTTGGGCTCCCATTTACCATATGTGAGGCCCCGGGTTCAATTCATGAGACCTCCTGGTGAAGACAAGCTGGCCTGACAGCCTGCGTGGTGCGATGAGCTGGCACAGCAAGATGACGCAACAAAGGGAGACAAGCAGACACAGAAAAACGCACAGCAAAATGGACACAGCAAGCATAAGCAGCAAGAGGGGGGCAGGGATAAATAAATAAATAAATAAAATTTTAAGAGAAGTTATGTTATGATATATTTCAGAACATTAAAGTAATCCAAAAATGAAATAATTAGTGATAATTGACTGACTTAATATAGTACATGGCATAAATAGCATGTGTTATCAAAAAAAACATGTCTCTTTTTTCTTTCTGGTTCTTAAATCTGGAATCTAAGGCTATATTCATAACATTTAACCTCCAATATTTAATTAGAAAGAAGGTCTCATCTCTAACAATCTAATATTTAAAAAATATTCTGTTCATGGTATTGATAAAAGCCCTTATTGCACCCTCCAAAGTACTATTTCCAGCTTCCATTTCAGTTCTTCTATATCTAGTAATAAACTACAATCACATGTGAATTTCTTGAAAAACTATGCATCTTTGTTTTTCATGGTCATTTTATGCTCTAATTATCATTTGGCATAAATGGTTGTTATAACTCATTTATATCCAAACTGGAGAGAAGAAAGATTGATGAACGATTTTGAAAGCCATTCTTTACTGCCTCTGTGCTACAAAGCCGTATCATACAGCAGCATTTTACAAGGAACAAGTCATCACAGTAGTCCTTGATCATATACCAGAAACGACTTCTTAAGGCAAGTGTTTGGCTTGCCTACATACCATCTCAGGGTAGGGCTGCGGAGGACTTTCAATCCACATGAGAATGCAACTCAGGCTCTTTTACTTTCTGCAACTTAATGTCAATTCTGTTTCATGCACAACTAGTATTTGCATTTCATAGATCTCCTTTCAATGTCAGTATAGTAAAGTCACTCATTAGAGGACACTGTTTAACTGAAAAACTCCTCTTGAGAAAGTGAATTTGAGTTTATAGATAATTTGACTGAATTTATGTAAGAAACATGCTAACCATTTAGGTTGTCCCAGCTTAAAAAAAATGTGCCAAGTAAGTCTATATCGGCTCAACTTCTGACAGAAAGCCTTTCATTGACAAGTTTTATGTCCTCATCCATTCCTGAGGTCCCCAGAGTTTTGAGTTCATAAGGGTATTCTGCCTTATCCTCAGAATTTAGCGCATACAAGGTGCAAAGTAGGCACTCAATAGATCTGTAAAATGAATAGATGAACGAATGATGAATGCTGGCCTCATGAAATGCTCTTCAGTATCATCTGCATAATAATAATAATAATAACAAAACAATAACCAGCACAAATGAAAGTTTATAATGTGCAAGGCACTCTTGTCAGGCATTGTTCTAAAACTCTTACCTGCATTGACTAATTTGTAATATACAACACCCACATGCTCTACATGCTACTATGACCTCAATTTTATTAAGAAAACAGAGATGTTCAGCATCTTTCTCAGGATCCCAGCTAGCAAGCAGCAGAGCTGTAATTTGAACCCAAGTAGCCTTGCTGCAGAGTATACCCTTTTATTTGACTAATGTAATCGCTCTCAAAAATATCAAAGAGGTAAGTAACATTATAAGAAAAAGCAACAACTCACCTCTTGTCTCAGCCCTTGGGGTTATTATCTTGTTATTTTTACCTTTTCTGCACAGACAGGCTTTATTTGAAACCACCTAAAGCAATTTTGTGAAGTTTGTCAGGTTACTAATTTTAAAATACTTTGATCATTTCCAGGGCATTATCTCTCCACCTTAGACCTTATATTCTCTAAATTGGTATATAATATATGATTAAATTAACAAAGTCTGTCTGTATATCTGTCTCTTCCTGCCATTCATCACCCTTGTGCATTCAACTACACAATTATTATGTCATCAAATATGTTTTCAACACATTCGATGTGCCAGACACAGTAAAAAGAGTGGGTTTGAAAGGTTATTAAGATGGGCCTATTGTGGGAGGTGATATCAAGCTGAATCTTGAAGGATAAATAGAAGTTTATCGGGTAGAGAAAAAGGCCAAAGGGAAAAGCAGAGGGAACAGCAAGCTTAGCCTGAAAGCTTACATCAAGTTGAGTGCCTGACAGAGGTCATGAAGCTGTAAAGCTCTAACCGGCAAGGTCCTGTGATTATATAGCTATTGATGTAGATATAGCTATTGATGTAGGTATAGCTATAGATAGGCATAGACATTAATGTAGTTATAGCTATAAATTATAGATGGAGTACACATAATGGGTAACATGTTTATCAAAACAAACAACACAGATTTGTCACTATTAGCAATTTGTTTCCGTGGCGTTTTTCCTCCAGTTTAACTTATAGAGGGGAAAGTGGGTAGTAAGAAGGAAGAGATATGCTGGGCATCCTGTTTTTCGGAGGACAAAACTCTACCTCTCATCCTCCTGGCCTGTAGGATGAGTTTGGTTGTCCAACTACTTCTGGTCCCTTTAATGAAAGCCGGGTTACTCACTCCAAAACCATCTTAGGTAGAAAAATTGACCCAGGACATTTTCCCTTGTGCTCGGTGATCTTCCTATCCTCCCTCACCCCCTAGTCATGGCCCTGACCTTGGGTTGTACTTTGAGGCATGAGTAAGACGTCCCATGCCCTGCTTTCGTGCTGTCCTGCGGGATCTGATTCGAGCTGGCCAGGCCTATGCTTGCCAGGCCTGAGTATCACGGAAGAAGGCTAGAAAGTGAAGCCGGCTAGTGCACATCACTTCACTGTATGTATACTGTATGTTCTGAAAACATATAACTGAATTTCACCCCAGATTCCCCACAGAATAAAATTAATAAAATATGAGCAAAGTTGCGTAAAAAGAAAAGGGTTACAGGCATGGAAGTCATATTTATTCAGAAGCTATTTCATAGTCTTCATGTTATTTAATCTCCCATTAATCCCGTTTGACAAGTTCTAACAGTCCCATTTTACAGACGAGGAAACTGCAGCTCATAGAGCATAAACAACTTGCACAAAGCTATGAATTAGTACAACTGATAACTAAGATCTGATTCAGCTCTTTAATTCGGAGCCTTATTCTTGTCAGGGAATGAAGAAGAGCCAAAACCTGGTCCTCCGCAAACCTTATCGATTTGCATATTTAATAAAGGAATTACCTCACCCAGTCATCACCCCATTATTGCTTCATAGTGTCTTCTGCCCGAAAATTAAAGTTATTAATAAAATACACATTTATTATCTTTCAGTTCTTTCCATTGATTTATTTCGATTATTCTTATCAACCACGTCCTCAAAATTAAACTTTTCCTAATTTAATTGCTTTGCTTTGTGGTTAGGGAACAGTTCCTTTTTGAAATTTCATCAGTTATTTTGCTGTTTATTTTTTTTAAAACCAGTAAAAGTATATTGGTCAAGGAAGATCCCCAGTTAGTTGCTAATGATCAATTTGAAGAGTTAATATCTGAGCTCTTATTGTATCTTCAGCATGTCATATTACAGATTGTAGCCATTTTCATTATATGTTAAATCTATTAGGCTGTACCTGTTTATTCCCATACAAAAACAGCAGTAACATATTTATTGCCATATTCAATATGGTTTATTTTGTTAAGATTATGTGAAAATTGCAAGTATAAATGATCTGCAAATAGCCAATGAACCTTTATATGGTATTGACTTACAGCCTCTTAATTCAATCTGATGTCATATAATGTTAATGACATAAAAGTCAGTGATCAATATTCATATAATTATGATTGACATATTTTATGAATAGTATCTAGACTAAATAAATTTAGTGGACTTGTAGTTACAAGCAACAAAGGCTGAACAAAATAAATATTATATATAGAGACATATATCACATATATATTTTAGAGATCAGGATATGTACTGTCCCCAGGTGCTGACTCTTGCTTGGGAAAAAAGCACTGGGGTTTTAAATGTCTGCATAATCCTCTGCAACTGAAGTGAATTGAGAATAAATTTCCTGGTACTGTAATGAAAAGGCACCTGCTCAAAACAATGTACTCTTTCCTCTCTTCTGTAAAAAGAAAAAATGTGTATTCTCTACATAAAATAATATGTATTTTGTTCTGTAATATTTATACTTTGTAAAAAGACAATCTAGAAAAAAATATATATATATATATTCTGCCACCATATGGCAAACATTTAGAAAATTCACCAAATTTTTCACTGTTTTTATTTAGATGTGTTTGTACTAAATTTGCTTATTCTGGTATTCAAATAATGTGATATGTTCATGTATGTTTGCATGATTTTGATGATATTTATTCTGAAAAATACCACATTCTAGTTTCAAATGGCAGAAGCATTTTTAAAAATCTATATATAGAGGTTCTGCTTTTACAATTGTGGCAGAACTGCTATTGGAGTAACCTTCCTGCATATAACCAATAAAAACCCTGGACAAAATATTTTTTAAAAAACAAATACATGAATACACTGGAGAGCAGCTGAAAACATATAAGCTAGGAGGGAGGTGCATGCTTAAAAGAGTAAAAAACACTGGATGAGCTCCAGGCTACACCATGCAGGGTGACTAAAACTCAAATAAAAGCCCACTGGCTTGAAGAACCAGAGAATGGAACTGAGGGCAACCATGGCAACTGAAACGTGAGGGGAGAAATGCTAGAAAAGTGAGAGCCACAGAAAGGGAGTCTCAAATCTGTGTTTTGCCTCTACCCAAATCTCTCACTGATGCCCGATCTACACATGTGTTAGGTAGAATCCAAATACACAGCTAGGTCTAAAAGAACTGTACAGAGGTTACAGCTCCTGCACTCCACAGGGAAGACAGAATTTGGAGTACAGACAAGTTAACTGGCTGATGTAACAAAAAACTAAAAATTGGATCACTACTCTTCACAGGAACATAACAGAACTCAGAGTTTCTACATTGTATTATTCACAACATCCAGGATAATTAAAAAACAAAACAAAACTAGATATATATTAAAAAAAAAAAAAACCACAATAAAAAATGTGATCCCTAAATAAGAGAAAAAGCATCAATGGAGACAAACACTGAAATGACGCAGATATTGGAATTAACAAATAAATATCTTAAAGCAGCTTTTATAACTATGCTCAAGGACATAATAAACTGTATGATTTTAACAAAAAACAAATAGGATATCTCAGCAGAGAGATAAAAACAATTAAAAATACCAAATGTAAATTCTAGAACTGAAAAATACAATATCAGAATTAAAATAAATCATTGTATGGAATTAAGAGAAAATTGGTAGTGATGAAGAAATTATAAGAAAGCATGAAAAATTTCAATAGGCTATTTTTTCCTAAATCCCGTAAAATGTATATGAATGCTTAAAGTTAAAAATATAAGACTGCTTTGTGGGGTTTACAATGTATATAGATGTAATACATATGACAAATATAACATAAAAGAATGGCAGGGTGGGAGGGTGGAGGAAACCTATATATTTTCAAGGTTCTTATATTTTACATTAAGTAGTATGGTACAGTATTAAAAAGACAGACAACAACAAATGTTTACAAGTTTGTGAAGCAACTGGAACTCTAATCCATTGCTGGGAGTGTAAATAAGTACAATTATTTTAGAAAACTGTTTGGCAATTTCTAATGATTTAAACCTAGACCCATGTGCTCATACCACAATTCCACTCCTAGGTAAATGCCCCAAAGAAACAAAAACATATGTCTCTGCAAAAAACTTTTACATGAATGTCCATAACAGCTTTTCTCATAATAGCCAAAACTAGAAAGAGCGCAAGTTTCCATCAATGGGAGAATTGATATAGAAACTGGTGTATTCATATTACCAAGTACAACAGAGCATTAAAACAGAACAAACTACTTATACATGCAAACAACTTAGATGACTCTAAAAGAACAAGCCAAATGAAAAAAGCTCCACAGAAAAGAGTGCAGAATCTATTATTTCCATTATATGAAGCTTTAGAAGAAGCAAATATAACCTTTGGAGAAAACAAAACAAAATGGTTGCCTCTGGGGGTCTGGGACAGAGGCTGTCGGGGAAGAAGCATAAAGGAGACGTCTGGGGTGACAGGAATATTCTACTTGATAGGGTTTTGTGCTACACAGGTTTATGCATTCATTAAAACTCATTGAATGTTATACTCAATGAGGATTTGTGTATTTCACTGTTGGTAAATTTTACCTTAAAAAGAAAATAAATCAATATTGAATTCCAGTTCATGATATTTATGATGAAATGTTTAGGGATGAATTTTGCAATGCAAGATGGATTCATGGATAGATATCCATGATAGAATGAATGATAGAATCTATTCATCAGATGGATAGATGAAAGTAAATAGAGCAAAATGTTAAGTGTAGAATCTAGATGAATAGATAGTTGTTGACTGCATGCTTCAACTTTTCTGTATGCATGAAATTTTTAAAAATTAAAACATTGACAAATAATATGTGGAAATATATTTTTAATATTTATCTCATTTCTTGGCTTTTATAGATTGTCAATAAGAGTAACAATAAGTTTAAATTGACATCTCCTAAATCAAATGTGGAATTTATATGTGGAATTGATGTTGGAGATAAATACATAATTGGAAACTATATTTGCAATCCCTTTCTGAACCAGGAGAAGAGAAGAAAATTTGGGGTTAGTAAAACAGCTGAAATCTCTCCAAGGCACCTGAGCCCACAATCAGTGGGAGACTATTTCCCTTGCACAGCTTTCCAGCTTTCCCAGCTTTTATTTCAAAGAAATGAAGGCCTGTGCCTCAGATTCATATTTAATATATAAGTGTTAAGTGCATTCACAGAGATGCATTTAACAGATTAGTAATTTAACAAATTAGTAATCCTTCTGTGTGACAATGAAGATTGACTGGTTCCTTAGGCTTTAGCCAATGGGTTCTGTAGGTGGAGAAATAGAGGGTCATTATCTGGTAGCAAAAAGAATTAGGTTCAACAAAGCCAAGTTCAAACTTGAATTTCACAAATGTGGAAAATAAGGCCCAGAATCTAAATGGCACAGCTAGTTTTCAGACAGAATTATAATAATCCTAAATCAATGAAAATTAATTGTATTACTAAAGACCTGCTTCACTTCCCTCTCTACAGAAAGTGAAAATCCTTATTAGCTCCTACATCATTCCTGAAACTTATGCACTCTGGTTCTCTTTTTCACCTTATACAGGTCAACTTCTGTCATAGCTTTACAACTCCCACAAATCATTTCTAAATTTCTCCATATTAAGAAAATGCTCCTTGAAGACTTGATTTCCTCTAGCAATGACACCACTCTGCAATCTCCCAAATGGAGCCCTAGAATTGCTGGGAGAGGAAAATCCAGCCTCTTCTTGCTCCTTAATGCTACTTACACATCAGTTCCTTTCATTGTCAGTCAACAACTTCTTTCGTAAAAGCCTGTATTACTCACCCTTTGTATATACTCATCTCCATTATTGACTGAGTTCCCGAAGACAATCCACTAAGAACTTGGTACCTGATTCAGTCTTCTTTATCCCCCGAATCTCTGTCATTCTTACTGAATAGGTAAGCATAAACCAGCATTAGGAAAACTCTATCCCACAGAAACCAGGCTATGTTAAAAGGTGCTTTGTGAACAAAATATCTTGCTTCTCTCCATTCTAATATTTGTTTTCAGTGTACTTCCTTGTCTTTAGCTTAACTTGGTCTGTATACATATCTACCTGTATATACTGATAGTCTATCCTTACTTTATATCTATTGCAAAGGTGCCCGAAGTATTCTTCCTGCCATTCATTCTTCATACACCACTGAAATTGTCTTCCTAAAATTTAAATCTGATCATATCACTCTCCTGCTTAAAGACCTGTATAAGTTGCCTGTTGCCTGCCACATTGCTGCCAAACTCCTTGATATCTGAACATCATCATCAAGCCTCTACCAACTTCCCCATGCCTTCTTACACATGCAGTGGGCTGATCTTACTGCTTACAAATATACCAGCTACTCTGGAAACTTTTTCATGGCATTAGTCTGTCTTTTCTGCACAGAATGTTTTTGTGCTTCATGGTCATCTACAAAACTTCCATGAGCCCGTCCAAATATCCCCTGCTCTATGAAACTCTTTTCTGACTCTGCCACACAGAATTAGTTATGTCCTCTTTGGTGTCCGCATAGTACTTAATATTTTATTTTAACCCTCATCATACTGTTACTGTAATATCTTTTACAGTGGATCTCTATTCGATAAAATTATTGACTACAGGGATAGCATCATGTTCATTCTTGTTTCCTTAGTAACTAACACTAGCTGGCA
>JAQZBX010029738.1:0-27143 GCA_029593785.1 Cabassous unicinctus
AAAATTAGCCCAGCACTAAATTGGAAGTGAAAAACAAAATCTATATATTTACAAAAAGAGAAAAAAAGTAAATAATTTTAATGCACAAACCAACTGTTTCAATAATATCCAAACTGATATGTTTCTATTATATTTTCTTGTCATAAATGGCTGCAGGGAAACCACTTGGAAATATTAAGGCATAGCAATTTAAAAGGAAGAATAGTAAAGTCAATATAACTACACCTATATGTATATTTCATATGCAGCAATTTTAAATGGGTTCCATTTCTCTTATTCTTATGACTGAGTTACAAGTTCCCTAATAAAAATATTAATTTATATCAGGTGTCTTATATGTCAATTTGATTTATTTTTTACAATCTTAGATCTGAAACTGATGTACCCTTTGGGAATTATTGTTATTCCTCTCTGTATTTATGATACATTACTCTATAATACAATTACTACTTGAAACATCAAATGCCATAGTTTGGGGTATATTCCTGTACTTTGAATAACTGGGATATACAAATAAATGTAGAGAAAGAAGGTAATATATTTCAAAGAATATTTTTATGATATATCTCAATTCAGTACAACATAAGAGGGAATAATCTACAAACACATGGTAAATTTTAAGGTGGAGAAGCAGAACTCTGATAGTTAACTAGAGTTGTGTTATAGAAAGAGAGGCTTAAATGTACAGTATGTATTTCTTCATACATAAGGAGATACAATCAGAATAACTCATATTTCCAAGTCAGTTTCATTCAATCCATGAGTAGCATACTGCAATAAATACAGTTATATCACAATGATTTACCCATCTTCTCTGCAGCCACCAGAAAACAAAATCGAAGATATGAGATACTTAGACCCAAAAACCTATGCAAATGCTTTCTTAAAGAAGAGCCACCTAAAGGTCCCATCTTTTCTAACATTTAAAACATATATTAGAGGCATAAGGAAGCAATTTAAACAGTTCTATTGGACATTTTTCAAACTCCTTGTCTATCTAATTTCAACATACCTTCAAAAAGTAAAGAAAGGTAGAAAGGCAGTTTCTACAAAATAATTACACATGTATGTACTGTGTAATCTCTCATTTTATGGTATCTAGAAGCCACTTTTAATGAACTTCAGACTTTTTTTAATCAGTGTTTATAAATCCAACTCTTTTTGATACAAGATATGTTTGCTTATTCAGGAAATTTTTATGATGAAAGTTTTGTGGATTGCAGTACCATTCCATGAAGAATTTCATTCAAGATCAATAAAAAATGTAATTTTAACATTATAGATATATATAAATTCTTAAAAAATTAAAAAGAAACATGGCTTTCAATATTAAGGGAAACCATATTTTTATGTAAAAGATACTCTTCTTATAGATTAGAAGGTAACAGAATTCTTTAATCCAATGCTGAGTTTAGAAAGAAAATGTAATTTTTTAAATTTAGCCCTGAGCAGTTTAGTGTAAAGCATGAAAGAAGATTCAACAGAAAAATTACTATGGATGTCATTATGCCACGTAATCAAAGGAACTAAAGTAAAATTTATACTGTAGAAACTAGCACTTTAATCTAGCTGTATTCAGTTTAGTTTAGAAACACAGACATCTGAAAAAATGTTCTCTTGACACAAGTGCTCACAAACTCCCCCCGACTTATACACCATACCTCATGCAAACATATTTCCTCTCTTTTATCAAATCACTTGATATTTCTCTGGTTGGTTTTAATACTTTTCTGGAAAGTTATTTATGCTGCTAATTTTTTTAAATCACAAATTAGCCTATTGGGACTATAGGAAGGGGAAGTTTATTAAATTATGCCATAACAGGATTAATAAGGACTAGTTGCCTTACTTTGTACACATTTACTAGTTTAATAAGATCAGTGGCACCTTTACCATTGGTGATTTCATTTCTAAATTAGTCATTTGTTATGTATAATAATTGGTCCCAGACATTTATTCCTAAAAGGAAATCAAACTCTCATTTACTATAAAAGGACATTTCCACATAAACAAGTCAAACAATTCAACCAAGGAGAAACAAATAATGTAAGAAGAGCAAATAAAACACAGTCATTCTAATGTCTCGTCATTAATAAAACAAACAAAAGAAATCTTTAGAATGATTTGGATGATGTGTACACACATACATAACAATGTTAAGTTTATGTAAACCATTTTGTTTAACCTACAAATGCTAGAGTCAGGTCCAAACTCCTCTACTAACCCTTGATGTGACCCCGTGCAGCCTGGTCATACTCATTAAGGCTCAGTTTTCTCATCTGAAAAATGGGAGCACAGGCAATTTTGAAGTTCTCCTTAAGCTCTCAAATTCTGTCAATCGGCAATCTGCTTGCATTGGGAGACCAGCCAATGGCCACCCTGGCCGTATTCCAGTCAGTTTTGGCAGCAGCATGTCAGCACTATATTAGCAAACTTCAGACATGCTATTGAATCCAAACAACATTAAAACAACAGTAATAAAAAGAAGAATTAAAATAGACAATTTGAGTTAATACACAAAACTATAAGTCTGGGTAAAGAACAGCACTTATCTGCCTATGAAGCTGAAAGGGAAGTTTGGTCATCACCAAGTGCTATTCAAGCAAACAATGTAAATTAATTTAAAAGGGCTGTAAGACTGGGTTCTAAACCAGTTCAATATCGGTATAAAATATCTTTAAGAAAACACTGCTAGTTTTAGATTTAAAAATAAAAATTAAATGAATATCCAACATTTAAATAGGTAAAATTTTGTAAAGTGTTTCATTAGTAACTAAGTAATTTTTTACAATTCTTTTGAAATCAGTTACATTCTAATATGTCTTCATGGTGGACATCTTGAACAAAATATGATTTATGCTTTTTACCACATAAAGCAAATATACAAAGTCTTTATTTTGACTATAAAATCCTATTCGCTGTAATCCAAATTATCTAAGAAATTTTATTTGCTTCGACAATATGAATTTTTGTTTCAGTAATATATTTCTTATAATTATTTCTAGAATAAAGAAATGTTACTGAATTTAACTGTAGTTCTTCAATTAAAAATGAGCCAAAGCACAAAAATAATTCTTCCTCCCTCATTCCTCCCAATCTCTACCCTAAACCTTCATGCCCACACATGCACAAAATTAATGTCATTTTTTAAAAATGAGAAAACGATTTTGCAGATGAAATGATTCTAAATATATTTTGAAAAGTAGCAGGTATTAATATTAAATTCTATCTTCATTTGACAAATGAATGAAAACCAAAAGCATATCCTGAGCCCACATTTTAAAATATATATATATTTTTAATAGTTGTTGTATTTGAAATGACTTCTCAGTTTCACGTGGTAAACAAGTAATATTTCTGGATATTCATGCTTTTTAAGTTATGGTTAAGATATTCCTTCTAGCAAAATTTTAGTGTTCAGAATTTTGGTGGATCATAGCTTTCAATTGAGATGATAATTACAAACTAAAAATAGTTCTTTAAGAGAATAATGACTCATCACACTCAAAAGGTGATAGCTAGAACTATTTGAATTCATCAAATGACATGCAAAAACAAAGCAAAAAGATTCTTGGTTTTATTTAAGAGCTCTATATCACATACCCACTGGAGAAAAAGAAAAAAAAAGAATCAATTGTCTACATTTGTGATATAATCAGACCTGTTTCCAAACCTCAGGTCACATGAATTTAACACATCTTCATGATGAAACACAAATTATACAAACACACATTTAAAAAAAAAACACCTGCAGTAGGGAATTTGCACCTTAATTGGACCAAATCTATTTCATATAGTAAAATGGTTAAAGTGCAAGGCTCTGGAGTAAGGTAGCCTGGTTCCAAATACAAATTTTATTTACTACTTGTTTAATCACAGGCAAGTCACTGAACTTCCTCAGCATCAGTTTCCTAATCTGTTATAGGGGGGATAATGATACCTCATAGAGTGGTTTGAGGATTAATCAGATAATCCCCATAAAGTCATGCAATAATTAGTGATTATTTTTAATTGTTATTTAAATATATTGCTCTTAATATCTCTCATTATTTCATGGTTCAAGACAAATTGAAAATTAGGTTATTTTAAATGTTAATATTTTCCTGACAATTCAAACGCAAAGTGAATATCATAAGAAGAACACAGGCTATGGCATGACATGATAATTCAAGGGACAAATGCAAAGGACTGTAATGGTTTAGAAAGATAATCTGATGTGGTGGAACAAACCTTAGGGTGGAGGTCAAGAAGAGATCATGTTCTGTCTTTACCTTGAATGAGCAATATCACATTGAGTAGACACAATTTTTGTGCCTTGTCTTTCCCACATAAATCATTAAGGAGATGGATTCATCATAATTGCAAAGGTAGATCTCCTCTAGATTTAAAATTGGGTAGTTTTTAAAGATAGTAATACAATTATTACCATTTATTGAGCACTTACCATAAATCAAACAGCAGGTACTTGATGGATACAGGCTCATTTAATTAGATTATTTCAAAGCTGTTTAATGAGCATTTACCATGTTCATTTACTTTTCACAATGCTGGGGTTCAGCAGAGAACAAGCAGACAGAATGCCTCCCCTCATAACTCCTATATTCTATTAGCTGAGGCAGAGAGACAACTTGAAAAACTAAATAAAATATATGCTATGTTATTTGGTGATCAGTAATGTGGAGAAAACAAGTATTTTAGAGGTTGAGAGGTTGCAATTTTAAGGAGAGTGGTCAAGAAAGACTTCCCTAAGGAATAGACATTTAAGCAAAGTCTTGATGTAGGTGAGGGAGTGAGCCTGACAGGTACGTAGAGGAAGGGCCTTCTAGGCAGCGGAAACAGAAACCCAGAGACCCTGAGGTAGAGAGTGTAGAGTGGAGCAGAATGAAGGGAGAATAACGGCAAATGAAGTCAACAGGAATAGGAGCTCAGACCAGGTAGAGCCTTTTGATAACTGGATATCCTCTGAATAAGGGAAGAAGTCATATATATTATATATATCATACAAAAGTGCATATGTACACACACAATACAGGGTCTTTCTGGCTGCTGTGCTGGAAACAGACTCAAGGGGGACAAACCCCGAAACAGAGATATCAGTTAAGAGGCCATCAGTTTAACTCAGGCAAGAGATCATAGTGGCCTTTTGGAGTAAATGTAGAGTACAAGAGAGAGGATGGATCAGCTGATGTAGTAGAATTGGGTACATCGTTTATGGGGTCCAGTACAAAATTAAAATGGGGGGGGGTCTCCATTAAAAATTATTAAAAATTTTGAAATGGTGATAGCAGAGCATTAAACCAATCAAGGATCCGCCTAAGTGTGGGGCCCTGTGTGACTACACAGATTGCACAGCTACGAAACCAGACAAGAAAGGTCAAGGATGAACCAGAGTGTTTTTGCCTGAGCAGTGGAATGATGGAGCTGCCGTTAAATCAGATAAGAATAAGTGTAGGAGAAGAAGATTTGGGATTGGAGAAAAGATCAGGAATTGGGTCTTGAACATATCAATATTCAAGAGATAGGTTTTAGACATCCACATAGACATGCCAAGTAAGTAGCTAGATCTATGATTTGGGAGTTCAGGGAGAAGTCAGGGCTGAAGATATAAATGTAGATATTTATGTATCAACTTTACTTAAGCCTGGATTGACTGCAGACAGAAGAGAGAAGAGGTTGAAGTACTGAGCCCTGGGAAAATAAGGAGGAACCAGTAAAGAAGGCTGAGAAGGAACAGCAAGGAGGCAAAAACTAGCTGGAGATGGCATATGGAGTCTGAAGGACAGGAGTAAGCGGGATAAGAGAATGATGGACAAAGTTAAATAATTTTAAGAGATTAATAAAATGATAACTAAGAATTTGCCTTTACATTTTACAACACAAAGCCATCATTGACCCTGACAGGGCAATATTGGTAGAGAGATGGGGGTGAAGTCTGCAGTAGTTTCTAGAAAGAATGGAAAAAGAGAAACTAGCATCAGCAAATATGCAGAAACCTCATTAATTTAGTTGAGAAGGGAAAAGAAAAATGGAGAGTGGCAGTAGGGAGGCTATGGCCAAAAAAAAATAAAAATAAAAATTGTATCATTGAGAGGAAGAAATAATTGCATCCTCACAATGATCCATTGGAGTTGGCATTATATTTTTCCATTTTAAAAAGTTTAAATAACTTACAAAGTTAGTTAGTTGTAATAGTATATTACCACAAATTATTTTGTTAATTTGAAGTGCCACTTGGAATCACGGCCAATTATTTAGGTTCTTAGCATTTTAGTATATGTGGAACAAGATTTTATTGTGATGTAATGTCTTAGAAATGGTAGGTGCTTAAATGCCACTTCCTCTATATGCACATCATGTAGTATGTTTCTTTAATTATATGCAACAAAATGTGTAGTTATTTCATTTATTTCTTTATTTATTCTATTTACTTATTCTCTGTTTTCCAAGTTTGAACTCTGATTTTAGGGATCTTTTCTGACTTTTTCACTATTTTGACCACTGTACGTAGCAAACTGCCCATAATAGTATATGTTCAACAAAAATTTGTTTAATGAATGACCACCTTTTATTCATTCCTTACTTTCACATCCAGACCATATAAAGAAAAAATATATACATCTACACCTATTTTCTTGGATATTCTTCCAAAATTATAAATATTCATTATTTCTCTTTTATATCTGATTTTCCTTACACTTTAAACATTACATTAAATTATTAAGACATTCATATTTTATATAAATTATATTATTAATTTGGCTTCCCATAAAGATAATAAAATGTGAAACTATCAATAGAAAGTATGTTAAATTAGGAAATCTACATTTTCAAGTTAGTATATGTGTTTTTCCAGAATTCTGGTTATAACACTTTAAATTTAAGGTTCGTGTTATAGATATAAACACAAATATATTATACGCAGATATTTCTCTCAAAGCTGCTGCTTGAAGAAACAGATAATTAGTTCCAAATAATTGGTTTTCTGTTCAGTATTCTCTTGCTCACATTCTCTAGCTAAAGTCCTTGCAGCCTAGAGAGTCTTCAGTCACAAGAGGGCAGCTGAGAAGTAGTTTGGGTGTCACTGTCGGATCAAAGGCCTAAGTCTTATTTTGAGAGAAAAGTAGGCACCAGCTTGCTTTATTAGTCATTTTTTTCCCGAGTAATATTGACAATAGTCTGCTAATAAATTAGAGCTCCCATCTCTCTGACTAATTTGGCAGAATTAACAAACTCTTTTGCCAATTAAATTAAAAAGAAAAGAGAAAAATAGTACAAGGTAGAGAAGGAGACATAGGAGAAGTAAGTTAAAACTTCACAAAATATGACTACTGTTTATTAGGAGAACTTTACCAGTACCAGCACAGTTTATTAGGAGAAGAGCTGCAAAAATGACATTGAAATAAATGAGGAAGAAAGCAACAGTGGAGAAAAAGAGAAAGGAGAATAAAGAGGCGATGAAAAGAAAAGAGGAAAAACAAGTTATTCAGATTGTGACCATTGTCTAGATGTCATCAATATTTTCCCCTTAGTTTCATAATCTAAGATATCAATACTTTAGAATTATGATTACACAGTATTCAGTAGTGCATCATCAAATTTTGCAAATTATTGTATACTATATTACAGGAGACGTCAAAAAAACCCATGTCACTACATTATCTGCTTTGTTTAGAATAAACTAGTCTATAAATATCCATTATTTTTAAAATGTCTCATGGCCCATGATAAGATATTTTAATTACACACACACTATAGTTCCTTTTACAAAGCTTGATTTTTCCTTTGAGAGTTGGTTAATTGCATGCTGCAACCAAGCAATTTTGTTCTGAGAGAGTCTTAAAATAATCTGTATGTTTACTTTACTCTTTCAAATAATCTAGGTGAGACAAGCCTGGTTTTCAATAGCCATTATACCCTAATTGTGTATTTGCTATTTTTCATTTGTATGTCATCAAACTAGATCATGAGGATTAGAATGAATATTATTTCATTGTATTTGATACGGTATGTTTTAAATAGACAGTTTGTGCAACTTTATGGAAGTCATTTTACTGCCTATATAAAAAATATGTAGCTTCTGAAGATCTCTATTATGTGCTACGTGGCACAAGAGAGAAGGAATATGATGCTAACAAAGACAAAAAGGTCTATTTGGATGGATAGACATTTATCTCACTAGTAACATATATTGTGGGGTGTTTTGTACCTGATATTCAATCCTAAGCATAACAGAATGATCATACCTTCACTGGTTTATGCAAATTTATAGCACAAATAAGAATGAAATTTATTAAATGTTTCATAGTTTATAAACCTTTCAAGCATTGCAAGAGATGGATTTGGCATATTTATAATATTTTGATTTTAAAAGACGATAGTAAAAATTTTTGATTGTGTTACATCCTAAATGGAGTCTACATACTTACAGTCTGTGATACTAGGATTAGCTATTATTCAGAAGTCTATTCACTAAATTGCTAAAAGCAGAGAAGCAAAATGTGTCCTATCAGCATTACCAAACTGATTTTGCTCTAAGTAATATGGTGTACCTAAGTCTCAGTTCATTGTTTTCTGAGAGCCATAAATATTAATATCTGTCTTTTAAAAGGCACATTAATACACCAGCTGTATGTTTGTATTTATAACCTAAGGCAGTGTTCACTTCATACCTAAACAAATAACCATATCTAGGAAAATAGTCGTTCAAGCTGGTTGGTGAAAGGAGGTAGCCATTTTAGTCAAATCTGTCAGGTCAAGGTCTTGGAGAGTTGTAGTTGTAGGTTCATGTCTATCTCAAAATTCTACCTACAGCACAATAGTTTTTTTATTCAGAAATAAAAAGTATCTATTGACTCAAATATGAGCATTTCACAGTAATATTATAATTCAAAACATCAGGTTTTGAGTTATGAAATATTATTATTTAATTCCTCAACTCTGAAACATTTACAAATATGTTAAACCTAGTAGTGACTATTTTTTGCTTCTGAAACATGGTATTAAACAACATTAACAACATAATATTGTTCATATGATGTATAGACTTTTCTAATTGGCTCACAAAATTCTTATTTCGTTAACAGGGTGCAATTACCTTTCATTAGGAGCTGCTCATTTTGAGAATTTCTATTAGCCCATTAAGTATTTAGGGAGAAAAAAATATGACTACTTTATTCTGGTTAAAATTAATCACTGGTACTAAACCTGTATCTTTTACAGGGACAGTCCATTTAAAATGGGCCATAATGTCTTCATTTAAAATCATCCAGTCTTGAAAATACACGGTTTGTGTATGGTGTCTTTAGGGGTTTTAACAGGATAGTGAAGTGATATGAAGACTTACTTTTTTTATAGTTTCATTTAATTTCAGTAATATTTTCCTTATTTTGAATTACAAATCCAATCAATTTCATTCTTTATTGTAGTTATATTCTGTAAAGTCACCACAAACAGTGAAATGGCAAATACTGAACAATTGCTCATAAGGGAAACACATGGTTAGGTACCTGTGAGCCTCTGATCACAACATTTTCATTAATCAACTAATACAAAACCTTATTTTATGCATATTTCTGGTTAATGAAGCCTTATTTGATACATACACACACACAAATATATGCGATTCTTTAAAATGTAACCGACAGCCTGAATAAATTATGGCTAATAATTTTAATAATAAATTATAATTCATGCCTGAATAAATAATTCCTAACACATGTATTTCTTTGTAAGGCATGCCACAGCCTTCTTGCACTTAGGAACACTAGACAGCACTTCAGCATTACATATGGGTGCCATTTGAAACAGCAAAATCGATAACAAAAAGCACAAACCTGTGAAAAACAAGGTGTTAAAATGCATGAAAAGGACATCCTTTTACAACATGAGAGGTGAAATAAGAAGACAGAGCATCCAAGCTGTATTAGTCAGGGTTCTCTAGGGAAACAGAACCTACAGGAGATATTTATAAAATATAAAAAATAAATATTATGAGATTTTATAAAATTTCTCATGTGACTGGGAATACTTGAGTCCAAATTACAGAGGGCAAGATAAGCTGACTGGCTGAAGTAGACCTGGGAATTCTCTGATTGCTGAAATCATCACTTCTCCTTTTAAGGCCTTCAGCTGATTGGATGAGATATCTCATATTACTAAAGGTAAACTCTTTTGTTGATTTAAGTCCACAAAATGTCCTCACAGTAACAATTAGGACAGTGCTTTCTTAACCAGACTACCAAGAACCATTACCTGGCCAAGTAAACTTAGCAGCCATACACATCATCTTAAACCATACTTAGTCTCTAAATAAAAACAATAACATGTATTTTTCACCTAACAATACCAAATTGTCCTGTGTTCAACCAGGAATGCACTAAATATCCCTAGAATAAAATGTAAGTTCTTGAATAATAGTCACTGTTAAACTTGATATCCTATAACTTAAAAATTACAACATGAAACTAATACAACTTATGTCATATGATAAAGGTTATCATAAGGGATAGGGAAGAAAACAAAGATATTTTCTTTATGTATATATATAAACATACTCATAGCAAAACAAGGAAGAAATATTCATAACCATTACAGTCCTTATTTCTGTAACTGGTCACATGGTCAGTTCATATTAATCACTATCTTCTTCCACTACACATTCCTTGTTCTCTTTATACTCAGCAAGCACCTCAGCTGGCCATAGTTCTTTGCCTGGTGGGGTGACCCAAACTTTGATTCCTGATGTTTCTGGGCTATTGGTAGTCCTGCCTGGATTGGGTTTTTGCAGTTTTACATTGACTTTAATCACGTGGCACGATAGTACTAAGAGATGCCCTATGGGGTCTCCTGTATTCCATGAAAACTCTTCTTTACCTCCATTGTGTAGCTGCAGTCCTACATAATATCAGGATCAATCACCCCAGCCATTACAGTAATTCCCTTCTTTGCCTATTGACTCAGAGGCATGAGGAGCCCAAAGTGGCCAGGAGACCGTCTTAAATTCCAGTTCAATGGAATCATTGTTGTGCCTCCCGAAGGAAACACTCCTCCTTTATGAGCTAAGACCTGTAGACCTGCAGAGTTTAAGGTTGCAGGGACAGGATGGAAATTTTTTTCTAGTGGATCACTTAGGGGTAATAGGGCATGGTGCCACTCCCAACTCCACCCCTTGATTCCTGGACCCATGAATCCTGGCTATGGGAGAAACAGCACCATAGAGTGGACACAGATTTAGAACATACACAGCCTCCTGGAGAACAATGCCCCAGCCCTGCAAGATATTGCCACTTAGTACCATAATTGAGTCTTCTAAAGGCCTTTCTACTGTTCTATAAATCCAGCTGCTTCAGGATAATGGGGAACATGGTAAGACCAGAGAACTCCGTGAGCGTGTACCCATTCCCACACATAATTTGTTTTGAAGTGGGTTCCTTGAGATCAGAAGTAATGTCATATGGAATTCCATGACAGTGGATAAGGCATTCTATAAGTCAATGGATAGTAGTTTTGGTAGCAGAATTGTGTGCAGGGAAGGCAAACCCATATACCAAGTATGTGTCTATTCCAGTTAGAACAAATTGATTCCCCTTACATGATGGAAGTGGTCAAATGTAATCAACCCACCACCAGATAGCAGGATGATCACCTCAGGGAATGGTGCCATATTGGGTTCTGAGTGTGAGTCTCTGCTGAAGGCAGATTGGGTACTCAGCAGTGATGGTAGCCAGGTCAGCCTTGGTGAGGGGAAGTCCATGTTGCTGAGTCCATGCATAAACTCCATCCTTACCACCATGACCACTTTATTCGTGAGCCCATTGGGCAATGACAGGAGTGACTAGGGAAAGAGGCTGACTGCTACCCACAGAATGGGTGGAACAATCTTATCCACTTGATTATTAAAACCTTCCTCTGATGAAATCACCCTCTGATGAGCATTTACATGGACACAAATATCTTCATGTTTTTTGCTCACTCAGAAAGGTCGATCCACATACCTCTTTTCCAGACCTCTTTGCCACCAATTTTCCAATTATATTCCTTCCAAATCCCAGACTATCCAGCTAAACCATTGACAACAGCCCGTGAATCAGTATCCAAATATAACTCCAGCCATTTCTCCTTCCAAGCAAAATGAACAACCAGATGCACTGCTAGAGGTTCTAAACACTGGGAGGATTTCCCTTCACCACAGTGCTTCAGGGATGTTCCTGAAAGGGACTGCAGTGCTGCAACTGTCCACTTTCACGTGGTACCTGCATATCATGCAGAACCATCTGTAAATCTGGTCCAAATCACCTTGTTCAACCTAATCTGGAACATGAATGTCAGGTGTCTCAAAATTTCTTGCCATTCTGCACATGTCTGTGATTGATCAGGAAAGCACCACACATATTGATTTTAGAGTTCCAAATAAATTTTAGCAAGTGGGTGAATTTTCATACATAGAATCTGCACATAATGAAGATCAACTGCAATATTAAAGGAGATTTTATATTTCTTAAGAAAGGGGTCATAAGTAATAAAAGTTTGAGATATAGAATACCATATAATATGCCTCAAACTTTTATAACTGAGAAAGCAAGATTTCTGAGGCTAATTTATATTTTTGTAAACAAATGTACATATATATATATTTATTTATATATATATATATACACACATAAATGAGTTTGTATACACAAAGGCATTTCCCCTACTGATACCTGTATTCTGAAATTTCAACATATACCATGACATATATAGTCTCTAAAAATAACAGAATTTACCAAATATTTGCCTTCTAAAAATGGATGTATAGTTAATGAGCTGATTTTTTCTTAGAATTGTGTTAGAGAGCGAAAAGAAAGATATCACTAAAGTGATGTTGACTGATGACTTGGGAAAGGTTTCCAGAGAAGATTTTGACTAGATACTCATAGTTTCATAAGCAATCATTTAATTTTGTCACCACAACCAGAGACCACACCAGGGTATGATCCTACTCAGTTGAAATGATTCTGGCTAGCCAGACTCTGTAGGCACAAATGTGTAAAACAATTTATAAATAGATTTCCTACTTATGAATTTATAATGAGAAATATGAGTGCCAAACACACCAAATGCTTACATACCCTTGCTCACTCTGGTCTTTCCAAATGAGTAAATTTATATGGGAGGGAAAACTTATCAGGAATTTTATTTAATCATGATTTCAGGACCCAGGGTAACTAGACAGATACATCAATAGTCAGTACCAGCCAGTTATATCTAAGAGAGTATGCCACTCTGAGGAATCCATCTCAATTACTGGGATATACCGTCCAGAGGGGTTTCTCTGGGAATGATGGTACACCCTTCAACTCAGTGACAGAAATGCACCAATGATTCATTTCAAAATTGTCTAAAAGAATTCTGCTGACCTTCTAGGGTTTGTGAACATAGTCTACTATAAGTGAGTATGAAGAGAATCAGCAAATGGTTCAATGCCACTCCCTGATGCCACAAGTTTGGCAGATGTCAATTATGGTTTTCTTTTCTAAAAAATCTGGACTGAGTCATAGATTCTTTCTCAGTATAGCAAGCAGCCCAGATGATGACCATCAATTGATTATAACTGTCATTTTAAATGAAATGTAGTTGCCATCTCAGAATTCGATTAGGTTTCAGGCATGTCATGCATTCAAATATTCAGATTTCAATGCCATGGCATCCTGCTTGTGATATGTGGTTTCTATGATTTCAAACACATCTTTTACAGAATTCAAGAGGGTTGCTTCAACAGATTGTTGGTCTCACATTTTGTATTTGTTACTGTATTAGCTCATTCTCAATGAGAATCTTATCTTCAAATTTGGAGGACAGCCTGCCGATGTTTTCTATGTACTAAAAGTACTTAATTCTACCTGCTATCCTGTAACATGGCATTTCCCCCCACACTGATCTTATCCTAAACATTCTTTTTAAGAAATATCACACTTCTATTATATGCAAAGGGAACAGTTGAATTCCACATAATAATTGATTGGAAAACTACCTGTGAGAAAATAAAAGTGAAATTAATAGTATCTACTATAATAAAACACAAGGTTGCTGGCTGGGCTTTTTCACACGATGGTATATCGCCAATAAACCCATTTGATCAATATCCTGGAGTTTGATGACTAAGCTTGGATTACTGTTTTCAACGCTGAGGATTATAAAATGGAAAATGAATTACATTAAAGGTGCAAGGAATATTTGTTCCTTGATAGATAATTTCCTACTTTTGGGTAAATCCCAAATCATTTTTTAATGCAAAGATAAAACAAATATACTCAGTTCTTCAAGAAAATCTGAATATAGGGAAGTTACTGCAATGCAAGGAAGGGTAGGATTGATAATACAAATTTCATTGTCTAAGGATGTATCCAACAAATTGGCCATGTCTTAAAAGCCTTAAACATTCATCTCTACAAACTTTGATCTTTTTTTGTGTGAAAGCATTACTTTTGTCTATGTGAAATGAGACTTTTCTTTATTTGCTAATAGTTACTGAAAATTTATTAAAGGGCAGCAAAAGCAATAACCTTTTTTTCCTCCAAGGAGTGGAAATTTGTAATGAGTACAAAGACAGACTAAATTCCCCTTAAAAAGCAGTATTCTCATTAAGTAAACAGACACTACTTAGGTTTGTTTAAACCTGAGACTTCAGAGAAAATAGAAAAGAGATTTCTCTGTGTCAAAAATTAAATTCCTATATGGAAAAGACAATAATTACCACCATTCTACAGATGAGAAAACAAAGGTTCATAGCTAGTGAGCAGCGGAGATGAGATTCAAATCTTGTTGTTTCTTACTTCAAAGCTCAAGTTCTTATATTCTCTACTGCCTCCCAATGAATAATCCAGACCTAGAGAAATATACTTCTTTCACACTTTTGTTTTCTTCTATCCTTGGATGAGTTTTACTGGAGGGTTTCCCCTGAAGGGAGAAGAGAATGCAATTATATATTTTACTAGGAAGAACTCCTTCATGGGATAGAATATGTGGCGCCTTGAGAAGGTATTGACCAGGGGAAAGGGGGATATTTTTCAGGGGAGCCTGCAGTTTGGAGAATGAAGACTCCATTGGGAGTATTTTCTTTAGAGGAGCTAAACTGCCTTAGACATAGGCAGGAAGCAGTGTTAAGATCAGTGTGAAAAATAGCCTGTAAGGAAACTTCATGAAACGGGGTCTGGATGTGGGTGTCCTGAGAAGAGGCACTCACAGTAGTCGCAGTATCTTCTCCTCCAGTTGCATTTCTTTTCTATAAACCTTAGAAAGTTTCCTCAAAGACTTAAAGACTAAGTTCTGCTGTGAAGAAAAAAGAGGGGCACTTAATTTCATAGTTGGGATAGATTAGTGAAAACTGTATTCTTTCCTCTGCAGTCAGATTAGTGGGATCAATCAGGGAAAGGCAGCTTTGCTTGGCAGAACTGCCTCAAGGGAGCCATCCACCAAGAGGCAACATGATGAAGAAGCCAGAGACAAATGCCAAGGGATTCAACCCTAAGCATGGAGGCACTCTGTGAGGGACAGATACTCAAGACATCCTTGATGGAGTAATGAAATAGCTGAGGTTACTTTGAAAAGGACTAATTTCTAACAATCCTTATGGTAAAGTCTCAAGTCTATTAAAAGGAAATAAGGTCTTATATTTTAGGGACAGATTAAGTTACAGGTGGCATTGGGATGTGGTGAATCTTTGATGAACGTAATTTTCCCACTGCTCCAGAGATGGCATAATCTAAGCTGAAAAAGACCAACTTTGAAATCAAAATAAATATATGTCTGTGTTCCCTCTATTAACATCACTAAATTTCACTCAGTCTCATCTAGATACTAGTCATTCTCTTTCTTTCTGTCTGTCATTTTTTCTCTAACGTTTCCACAGTTGCTTTTCTTTTAGCTTTACAGCAAGTTGATATAGCATAATTAACTGCCACTGAATGAAAATATTTTCACTAACAAAGGAGACAGATACCAAAAAACAAAGATGCCATTTTCACTCATTATCTAAAATGTAATGATGTACAGACACCAACAGGAAAGTTGTATTTCCCCCTAAAATTTTTTTGCAGTTAGTTATGGTAATTTCTTATTGTCCTGTTAAATAATTTGTTAAAGTTTTCCCAAGTACATGGTCTATTTTTTTCCTGTGCATTCAAGCATGTACAAGTATATGGGCTATATACATTTTAAAATGGGTTAAAAAAAAACACAGTACTACACAATAAATTCAGAATAAAATAGTCATACGTATCTAAAATCTCAACAAAGATATTCAGTATTCAATTCTACAGTGGCATTCAACACCTAAAGCTGATTCATTTACCATGATTCTCAGAGAAATCAGAAAAGTATATATCTCTGCACATCTAGAATTCACTCAAATGTCATTGCCATCCTTCCTGAGTGCAAATAACTGATCATTGCTTACCATACAATCATGCACAACTACAATTGCTTCCCTCATTTTCTTCACAATTTTCCTTCTGCCTTCTCTATCCTTGGCATTTGTCAGAAACACTTCTTCTATGGGATAAGAGAGTTCTTTATTTCATAAAGAGGAAAGCATATTTAGTTTTGGCATGTGCATAGGCCACGTATTTTTTCACAATATTGTATTGTCAGGACAAACATTTTGCCTCTCATCCTATTGTCAGAGGCTGACCAAGGTGGGGCTTATTGATATTCTTCTGGGTGAAGAAACTTCCCTCAGTCATATAAGAACAAACATTTTTGATGCAATGTTTTGCAAGGCAAAACCAGAGCCAATTATGAAACTAGTTTATTCCTTAAACACTAGTTTGGTGTCCCAGAAAGATGATCAAAGAAAGCTAGTGCATCTCTCTCTTTCTCTCTCTCTCTCTCTGCCTCGCTTTCTCTCTCAATATCTCTTCTTCCATTGTGTGTGACTTCAAAATCCTAGTCAATATTAGAGAATTTTTTTTACAAACTGTATGATGGTTAATAATAATAATAAGTTATGTGTGAAGTTTGATATTTGAGTAGGTTTTTAAAGGAAATTAAATCATTATGGTTATTTATCATCTTTTTCTAAACTAGCCCCTTGGCTCCTTGAGAACAGGCAATTTCTACAAAACTTCTTAGTATTTCCCCCACAATATAAGATTATACTCTGCAGAGAAAGAACATAATTGATATCTATTAACCTATAGAAAATGTTTTCGTGTCTCTTAATCTTTTATGTAACTTCAAATCTGGTGGCATAGTGTTAGTATTAGATTAATGAATAGAGCACTGTTTCAGATCTAAGGGGGTATATATAAACTTGAAGGCAGCCAAGAAACCTGTAATTTCTCCATCAGTGGTGGATGCTTCATGAGTTAAATATGAAAAATACTTTTCCAAGAGCCAGAAAAACAGTATAATTTGAAATTTTTATTATATTACCAAAGAATTGCAACTTAATAAATGCTGTGGAACAGATATGTATGTGTATGATATATACATGTATATATGTATGTATGTACATTATCAATGAATTGGTAAACAATTATTTCATAAAAACTTACTTTAAAAAATTCGTGGGAGAGACAGAAATGAAAGTAGAAACGTCTTGGCATATTTGATTTTAAAAATTCAACCTAATGTTTTGTGAATGAAAATGAAAAATAAATGCCTATATTTCTTTTTCCCACATTTCTCTCCCCAGGGAATCTACAACCTCTTCTAGGAGAGTTCAAAACCAATGAAAAAGGAAGCAAGTCCTATTTAATATTTATTTTTAGCTTAGAACTTGGCAAAACCAGATGCCAGGAGTAGTTCTACTGTTCTGAATACTAAATATTCAACAGATGGCTCTCCTTAGATTTCATCCAATCTGGAAATGCCCCAATAGGAAACAAAGATGGTCTTCAGACTGTCCCTTTTCTATTAAAATATACGTCTCACATGTGCCATGAGTAGGAAGGTAAGAATTATAAGCTTGTTCTGTAAAAATAAAAAAAGAGAGAGAAGGAGAGATTTGAAGGACTATACCAATATTCTTTATGCAAATAAATATCAACCCAAACAACAGTTTTCATATCCATTTTTAGGTGAAGTATCAAGAGACTAAAAGATGAAAAATATCTCAAAGATGTTTTTTAATTCTTGCTTCTAGCAATTTGTAAGTGACAACTCTGAACTATATAGTGCCTCTGAAATTTAAAAATTTAAATGCCCTCCCCCACTCCCCAACTCTCAGTTGAAGCTACTGGAGTTAAACAGTAAAACCACAGAGATCTGGCAATTTCCACAGCATGAGGATTCTTCCACTGGAAGACTGCAGATGAATTACAATGAGTCTCAAAGAATAGTGATAAATTAGCCAACCCCAATACTAGACAGTCTATATTTTAGAGTAGTGAAGTATATGCTGTCTGTTTTTTTTTTTTAAACACAAATATGTTTATTTACAGTATTTAAGTGAATTCTGTTCAAATAGTCAAGCTAATATTAATCAAAGAACAATTAGATCAATAAGTAACATAGCAAACATTCAATAAATGGTAACTATTATTTTTGTCTAATTGTTGATCATAATTAGTTGGGCAAACCAGTTTTCTACATCATATAAACTTGTCAAATGGAACAATGTATACAAATTTTACACTTGAGCACTTCAGAATTTCAGCCAGTGTGAGACAGTGAAAGCAACATAAAACCAGAAATCAGGGGTTCTAATTGCATTCTTTTTTCATTCCTTTCATACTGATCTTAGGCAAGTCACTTAATTTTTTTGAGCCTCGGTCCTCCCATGTATGAAACAAAATTCCTCTCTATTCAGATTTGTTCTTAGGAATGCATGATATAATATATACGAAAACACTTTTTAGATTACGTATTGACACTCCCTCCAAAGGAGTAAATGTTCCTTATATTTGTAATTTTATTTTGACACGCATATTATTTTCGTTAATTCATTCTAGAAATATTTATTGGGCGTTTGTTGTGCCTGGCACTGTCCTGGGTTCTGGAGATTTAAGATTAATAAAATTGACATGGTTTCTGCCATCACAAAGAAAATCTATGAAGAATATAATCCATGGAAGATAAAGATAGAAACAAAAAACAATGATAAAGAATAATAGTTAAAATAGTTAAATACAAATAGTAGCAGCAGCTCAATGTATCTTGAGAGTCAACAAAGGCTGGAATTTGAGAACTAATTTGAGAATAAATGGGTAAGCCTGGTGAAGGAAGAACCAGGATATGGGAAATGCACCTCAAGCAGAAGGAGCAGTCTGTGTTAAGGCAGAGTCAGAGCAAGAGTGTGTATTACAGAACTGAAATCCTGTCTGGGTAGTTCTAAAGTATGGGGATAAAGGAGTGCTGAATGATCAGACCTATGTAGGGAGCCATTTAACAAAGTGCAGTAGCACCATTAAAGATTTTGGACTTTACCTTAAAAGCAATGGAGCTTAAGCAGGTAAGCTACATGGTCAGATTTTCGTTTTAGAAGGGTTATTCTAAGAGCAATTATGGGTAATGAGTTCAGCAGGAAAAAATGGAGATGAAAACACCACTTGGGAGACTGTGACAATAATGCTAGTAAGAGATGAAGGTGGTGTGTACTAGAGAAGGAAATAGATGGAAAAAGTGGCAATGAGAATAAACAAAAGTGATAAATATAACAGATGCCCATGTAGTAGAATTAAAGAACATGTCCCTTTTTTTTTTTGGTTTGTGAGTGGACACAACTGTAAGGCAATAGAAAGACATAGTTATGAATCAAATAGACAAGATGACTCCAAGATATCTGGCTGAGACTTGCAGTTGGTTGGTGGTGTCATTAACTGAGGTAGGGAACACAAGAGGAAATATGGATTTTTGTAAGATTGTGTGTTCAGATTTCAACATCTTGGAGTTAAGATAATTTTAGCACACTAAAATGAAGCACAGACTAGAGATCTGGGCTGGAGGCAAAGATTTGGGAATCATACAGTGGAAATTAGTCATAGGAATTTGATAATTCTCTGAAAGTATATTAAGCAGAGTTGAAAAGGACTAAGGACATCATTACAAATTACGTCAATATGTAAAGACTGGACACAGGAAAACATCCACTAACATGAATGAGAAGCAATGATCTGACACATAGGTATAAAATGGGAAGAGTGTGATGTTATGGAATCAAAATTTAAGGAGATATACAACAGTAAAAATGCTAGGAAAAGGTCAAGTAAAATCAGAATAAGAAAGGTCCCTAGAAGGAAGGCACAAGTAGTATTTAAGTGGAGAAGACAGACAGCAGAGGGTTGACTAATGACTCAGAGGTGAGAAAATCAAGTTAGTTGAGTTACGACATCAGTAAAAGCCTGCCTATGAAGGGAGAGAAAAGTATGCCTGCAATAGGCGGAGAGATACTTGGGGTTGAAGGAAGTTATTTCACTGCTCTGTATGGGGGGGTGGGGGGTAGTAGAGGAGTGTATAGGGAGGAGGGTGTAGGTATAGCTTTGGGCGCGTATTTAAAATGGGAACATCTTTAACATATTTAAATGCTGATGTGATGTGCATAATCTGAGGAAGTCATGAGAGAGACAAGATAATTACTCAACAAAGATTCCTAAGAAGGCAAGAAAAGGTGAGATCAATAGCATAGGTGAAGGAATTTGACTTAGAATTCTGCCACTGCAAGAAAGAGAGGAAAAGATGAGTGCAGAAGCAAAAATCCTTGCAGATTTTTTTAGCAGGAAGTTAAGGAAGTTAGGGAAATCCTAAATTGATGGCTTCTGTTTTCTCTGATAGGAGAATAAGTTCAATCTGTCGAACTTATTGGTAAAAGTTTATAAGTAGAGAAAAATTGAGGAAGCTTGAAATAGCTCCTAAGTAAAAATGGAAAAAGAATTGCTAAGAAATATAGTGAGATTCCTGTGTGTTGAGAATCCAGTTGAATTGAAAGAGTGGAGAAAATAAACTTATAGTGAAATCAATCTTTTGTTTATTTGGCTTTCTCTGGTACTATACAGAAGTCAAAGTGTAGGAGAGAAGAAAGTAAGCCCCTGAATTTATATAGGGTTCAGGTATTGACAAGCTACTGTGACAGAGGACGAAGGGGAAACAAAGTTGAAAGTATTCACAAGAGCACACTTGAAGTGATGGACCAAGAAATCTAAACAAGATAGAAGAGAAGAGGTAACAGAAGTGGGCTGTAAGAGCACAGTAAAGTATACTGGCACTGGGCTGACCTAGACTTGAGTTCCAAGACCTCCTTTTTCCCCTTAGGAATTCTTTAACCTGGAATAAGTGGCTTAACCTTTTAATTTTTCTGATCTCAAAAAACGGGGCTAGTAATTCCTATCTAAAACAGTGGTCGTGAGATTCAGTGAAATAATGTAATTGCCATGACCAATACCCTGGGGTTTTGCAATGCAGGAACTTAGTAACAGTTCTGTGTTGTCATATAATAAACCCGCAATAAATGATGACCATTATATTGCTATTGACAAAGCCAATATGATCACAGTTTTGTACTTAAGAGAAAGTGTTTCATAGAAACCACATCGTAAGTGATATCCTCAAATTCAGACTAATTAAATGAAAAGAAGCTCCCCTCCTTACAAAGATATTTTATCCCTTCAAAAAAACTATACTGTCTCCTCGAAACATTAAACTTCCCTTTCTTTGGTTCTAAGGTTTATTTAGAAAAATTATATACATTTGTTGCTGTTTTTAAAAGACATTTATTTTTTAAAGTAAAATAAATTGTGGAATAGAATATACTGACGAGTCAGTGAGGATGATGAGGGTATAAGACTGATAAAAACTGTAAAATTGCATTGTCCTAACTCTGGGAGAAAACAAAAAGCACTAAAGAAGCATTTTCATCTTTGGCAATGCCAGAGGAGATGAAGCAAGCAGAGCATTTCACCTTGGGCATAGTCTTATAGACTGAACTCTAATCCTAACAATTAAAAATGTATTCCCTTTAGGGGGAAGAAAGAAGTTGTCATTTTTCATTGCATTTGTGAAAATGCAGCTACAGAAGGCAAAGCTAATTAATTAGGACCACAGCATCAAGGTTCGAGGCGAGAACATCATAAATGTTGGAGGGTAGCCCTCTTTTGGAAAGAGTTCTGTTGAAGAGGTGCATTACTTTATTTTAAAAACATAAGCAAGGTTCTCTCAACAATCATCTCCTAACAGGACCCTTTCCAGACCTGGAGAATATTGAAAAGAAGTCTTTTTTTGCTTCCAGTGAATAGTGCTCAGTTTTCTCATCTTTGAGCACATTAGCAATAACCAGGCAGGGTTCCAGTTTTATTGAGGCCTAAAGCTTATAAAATTTAAGAGCTCTTTTTAGGAAAATATACCAAAAAAATGTCATATCTGGTACATGTCATTTGAAGACACTTATGCAAGGGAGGGAATCTGTGGCTTAAACCTCATTAGCTTCACCGTATTATACTCTCTACCACCCTGTGTGCTAGTTGTAGAGAAAGGGCAACCTTTATGAAAGCATTTTGACAAAAAAAAAAACTGTTTATACAATAGGAAAAAGTTTAGGTTTCGCCTTTCCAGTTATTCACCTAGGAAGATGAAAATTTTAACAAACAATATTTTAAAGTCCAGTTCTTAGAAAGGACACATGCAAAAACTGTGTGCAAGTAACCCCTGTGGTGTAACTTGAGGAGATCTGAGAACATTACCATTTCCAACATTCCTACTTCAAGGAGTGACAATGCACAAAATATGACAAACGGTCAGTCCTAATCAGATATCATCCGGTTGCTGATATGACAACACTCCCTGTGAGGGATTCTAACCAAATTTGGAACACAAATCTGTTCATGGCTATAGAGCTAAATATCTGTTTACAGGAAATACATGGGATAGAGGTACATGGTGAATGTCACAGACTCAATCAACAAAATTCAGAATGTGGGAAAAATTAAAAGACAAATTATGCAGTTTCTTCAACAAATCAGTGGAACTTTTTTTTTAGAAAGAGAGAGGAAAGACTTTTATAGATCATAAGAGATTTCAGAGAAATATCAATACATGCAACATTTAGACTTTGTGTCCTGAGTCTAACAAACGAACAGAGAGAGAGAGAGAGAGAGAAGGATATTTGAGCACTAACTTTGGTGACATTAAGAGATGAAAAACAAACAAAAGTAGAGTCAGTCCTTTTTGTTTCTTCCCTGTGCTGTTCATCTCTTCAGGCCCATTGTCTGCGCCTCTCACCTTGTTTTGTGCCCCAGAAGGCTCACCTCTAAAGGCTGGTCAGCCTGGTCCTCTCTAGCCCCCTGGCTTCCACTTGGGCTCACTGAGAGGCCCCAGCAGCAGCTGAGAGAGCAGAAGAGACAAAGCCAGAGATCTCTACCCTTGGCGGCCTCTCTGCCAGACAGAAATACAGTAGTGGCTCCATTGCCCTAAAAAGCCAGCCCTGATCTACGGCACCACTCCTTCTCCTACCCCATTCAGGCCTAGTCATGGTGGCAGCATCCCAGGGTGATTTCACCATCCTTGTTACATTCCCTTTTACCTATCTACACTTCTAGTGTCTTTATTAAAAACCATTTAATTACTCTAAGAGCACCATCTGTGTCTTGCTGGGACTCTTACCAAAGCATTCTTTTTCTATCCTTTAGACACAGTAAACAATCAATAGAAGAGAAACAATTAAAGTGTAATGGGATAACCGATTTATTAGCTCTGATCTGAGAATGCTATGCTGTCAGAGTATTATAAAAGCACTGAAATATGGGACAGGCACTGGCATGGAGAATAAACTTTGGTGTGGGAATATTTTGAATAAGGATGGCCGTATGCATTTAGATTTAGGAACTCCTTAGGTCACATGTGAGAGTATGTGAAGTCGGATAATCTTTTAGCTAGAACTCATTTAAGGATAACCATTTTCTTGCAGACAGCTTGTCCTTACTATTTTGATGACCATAATGTAGAAGTTACTAAGAAATTCTATACAAATGATGTGGCTAGAATATATTCATTAAGAATTTATTTTTAGTGAATTATGATTTTAGTGAATTTAGAATATCATTTTAGTGAATTTTAGAATTATAGCATATTCATTTATTTTTATTTACCTACAATGCCCTTTTTTAGGGTATTAAATTGTACCTCTTCTAAGATCTTCTAGTTGTTGTTATTCATCCACAGAAAGAACTTAGGAGAGGGCTGCTTGACTTCCTGCTTCTAGAATAAACCTTTAATTTATTTATAGATATTTGAATTCTGATTGCAAATTCAGACATGTTCCAAGCTCTGAGACATACTTAGGGGGAATTTAGGGACCAAGATCAGTAGGTAAAATGGCTCAGCATTATGCAAGCCTCACTGTTATCTCCTCTTTGACCATACACCTCAGTTCCAGAAGATTCTATCTAATTCATGTGAACCACTACATATTAACTTTAATCTTTGCTATCTTTTTTCCCTCAGTTTTTATTTTTTTAAGCTGCCACAGAGTGGCTGGAATAAAGACTACGAAAGACTACATATCCCAGTCTCCCTTGCATCTAATTGTGGTTATATCACTAAGTTTTTGCAATGGGATATAAGCAACAGTGCTGTACATAAAGTCCAAATGTCTGTAAAGGGAATGCAGGTTCTTTGCCATTTCTCCCTTTCTGCTGACCAGAAAGTAGGCAGTAATGATAAGAGTTACCATCACTATTTTGGACCATAAATGACTTTAAGAATGGAAGAAAAAAATATTAGGGTATCATGAAAAAAACATGTTACCCTTGGATGGACATCTAGCTTCTTAAACATGATAAAAACTTCTACCTTGACATGATCACTATTATTTTGTTTTGTTGTTATTTACTTGCAACTTAACCTATTAACAAATACCATCTTAGACTCAGGTTGCAATTACTCGATCCCTGTCATAATGCCCTATGATTAACTTGCTGCTTTTCTATGGTAGGAGTTATATCAGCTCCTCAAAACAGGAACTGCCCTGCCTTAAGCTTCTTTTTAGGAAATGTGACTTTGTCCTTAAAACCCAGGCATATGGCGGACTGTATGTCCATTTGTATCTCTACATATTTGCTTAGATTCAGATTTTCTATTTCTGCTCTGTCAACATTCTACAAATCTTTTTATTAACTTTGCTGCTTCTTGAAGATAGACTTGCCTTTTAGAGGATCACTTGTAACCATCCTCTCTGTATTCCATGATCAGCAACCCTGTTGATTTCATCCTTTGCTTGTATGTAGGTCCACCCAAAGGCATCATTGCATTTCCTAGCCCAGTGGAAAAGTGTGGTTTATATCCACTGGCCCTCTTTTTCTGATAGGAGTAATATTAAATTGAAAGCATATAGGACATTGCCAAGGAATAAGAACTGTCAAGCTATGCTGAAGCACAGACAAGTATTTGGAAATAACAGGAGAAAAGATTAAGACTCTTAGGTTGGAGCCAGAACAATTTAGATGATTGAATTATGCTAAGGTGTTACATATTTATACACATATGCCATATATTACATTCTAAACACACAAAATTGTAATGTGTTTTACAAAATTACATTGGTCATTTCTGTAATTCAATTTTGGACATTCAATTCATATGTTTTTTTATATGCACATAGCAATATATATAAATGTTTGTGTATATAAGGCCTTAATTTAGGAAGCTTTTGGAAGAATTTCTGAAGTCTTAAATTCCACTGGAAGAATGTCATCTTTTGAGAGGGAGATATATAATTGTATTATTTTAATGAATTTTCATTTTAGTAGCTCTCAAGTACCTGAGTACTTTTGGTGGCTAGGTGCAGAAAGTATAAAGAGTTTTTAGGTTTCAATAGAAAATGAGGGACTTCTCAGAGTGTAGTAGGAAACGGAGAGTCAGGAGAATAACAGTGGTTAACTGCACATGTGGATTTCTAATAGATGATCAGGTATTTTTGATTCATAACCTGCATCAAGTCAATAGATGTCAAGGAAAAGTCTCTCAGTATAACTGTATTTTTGTTCTTTCTCCTTTAACAAAATGTAAATTTCTCAAGGGTAAGTATTTTGTATTTTTCAGATTATAACTTTGATTGGTGCTCAATAAACAGTTGTTAAATGAGATACAGTGTTTGAAAGTCATCTGCCTGATCTCTTAGACAACCTTTTGATTAAAGAGTTTCTTGTATATCCATTACTCCAATTTTGCCCCCTGAAAAGATTTACATTAATTATCATATTTTAACATAGGTCTCATGTTAATACTTAAAAAAATAAGCTGAGTGTTCTTTTATTATTATGAATTACTAAAAGAGTTATAAAGCAAATGGCTTCATAGGAGATTTTAGGGAAACAAGAAGTATGCAAAATATTTAAAGTTACTGTGACACAAAATAATGAGTAAGGCCTCATCATTTCTGCACCAAGCACCATTTAGGATATGTATATATTATATGCCCTTAAGACATATGTAAAGTGTTTATAGATACCATATAAATTACATATAAAACTCAACGTTTGAGTAAACATTGTTGAGTGACATAAAAGGACAAATATATGACCCCATTGATATGAATTAATTAGAAAAAGCATAGAGTCATAATCTAGAATATAGGTTACCAGGGGATGGGCTGGGGATAGAGAATTGGGAGTTAAGACTTAAACTGTACAGTGGTTCTATTTGGACCAAGGGAAATGTTTTGGTAATAGATGGTGGTGATGTTAGCAAAACATTGCAAATGTAACTAACAGCACTGAAATACATGGCTGAATGTGGTTAAAAGGGGAAATATTAGATATTTAAAAATTAAAGGAAAAAAGTAAATCATTTAAAAGAAGAGGAATGAGGGGGTTAAAGCAGCCATAGCAAATATTAAAAGTTATTTTAAATTTCCAATTTTCCATTTCTAATAGTCTTATTTGGATGGTTTGTATAAAGCTGTTTGTATGGTACAATTATATCATTAGACCAATGAGGCAAAATAGCCTAGAAAAATTTTATATCAAAGAAACAATATATAAAATTTTTAAGACACGATAAAGGAAGACCATTTATTGAATGGTTAAGTAAAATAAAATGGCTGTCTGCATTGGGTGGTATCAGGAGGGTTCCCTTTCCGAGAAAGGATTTTCCAGAAGACAAAAACATTGATCTGTAGGGGCTTTCCAAGAAAATGGAATAATGGAACTCACCCTACAGAACTGCAGATAAACAAT
>JAQZBX010029739.1:5317-27245 GCA_029593785.1 Cabassous unicinctus
TGTGTGTGTGTGTGTGTGTGTGTGTGTGTGTGTGTGTGTGTGTGTGAAATAAAATGAAGTCTCTGTATAATCACAGTTGGATGTGCCTGCAGCAGTATCCAGGACAGACACAAAGAAAACGCTCTGTTCCTATCCTTTACTTGCCCAAGTCTATGGTCCAGTGATTGACCACGTTTAACAACCTATTGATATCCATGGCCTTTAAATGGACTCCATGGATTGCAGTCATTTCACAGAAGAAGGGAAAAAAAAAAAAAAAAAAAAAATCTGCTGCCTGAACATCCGGGAACTACTGAGTCATTTCCATATCCAAATTAAATGTTAGGATCCAAAAGCAAACAAAAAAATCAGTGTATCTTTTGCCTAGCTCTTCCAAAATCTTCACTTTTTTTTGAGATGTCTGCTCTGCACCTGCCAAATGAATTATTACATTTCTGAGAGTTAAGCGAAGCCTGAGCTACTGATCAGTGAAATTGGTTGCAACTGGGTGGAAGGGCTGCACTGCTGAGAACTCCAGCAAATGGCAACATCACTCAAAGCGTGGAGGAGTCTACTGTGAAAATATTACTATCACACGCATTTGTATGCCTGGATGCCAGACGCTCAGAGGAGAGGTTATTTCATGATCCTTGTGAAACTTCTGTATGATGCTATGCCAATTTCTTCCCAATGTAATAAGATTAAAGTTTAGAAGAAGTCAAGCTCAACTTTGGAACTGGCCTTTGTTTATCAAGATGGCCTGCTATCAAACCCTTCTAGAAAACACCTTATTAAACTAGCTTTTATTTACATTTTGACAAGTAACTAATTTCCTAAACTTAAATTTAACCAGAGTCATAAGCAGAATTTAGAGGTAAAGTAAATGTCACAAATAGATGAAACTTCCTAACCTTGAAGAGGCAAATGGTTCTATAATATTCAGCTGGAAGTTGCTGAACCTCAGATGGTAGAGTTTATCCCCAGTTGAATGGAGCCCAGGTCCCCTGGAGCACTCAGCAGCTGCTTGAAAACAGTTCTGATTTATTGTTGCCCCATTTTCTTTTCAAATCAAGAGTTAAAAGCCTTTACAGTGTTGAAGAGTATCATGGATCCTATGAGTTTTTCTACAGTAAACCACCAGGTTTTAATTTTTTAGGTGAAATTGCAGGTTACTTATTTGCAACCTGCAAAATGAATTAAGAAATGGAATTTAAATTTGATATTTATAAGCTGCATTTTACAAAACCATTCTGGAGAATATAAATTAGTATTCTATGGATAATCCTTGATAAGATAACAAAACTCGTACCATGGACCTTCATGAAGTTATAATTCCTAAAATTTCCAGGAAGTATGCTTTCTTTTGCTATGAATACTGAGCTGAAATGTCTTGGTTTTCACTTACTTCAATTTTAAAGTATAAATTATGGCCACTTTAGCCTCAATATTATGAATTCAATTTGTAGTGCGTTGTTTAATTCAGTAGTATATGGAGATCAACCATATTTTGGTCTATAATTTCCCAATAATTCAACTTGTAAGAATCATTAAGGCATACATGAATTACCATGAATCTTGCGAAAGTATATGTATGTATAATCTTCCAGAATTGTTCCTATAGAAGCATTTAATTGCCATCTTTTCACCCACTAAAATGTGGGACTGGGTGGGATGCATGGAACACAAGATCTTTTGTGCTTCCAGGTTTGAAAGCTACTCCTCAAGGACATCATCATGAGCCCCTAGGTCCAGAGACAACTGATTTCACCTGCCACCTTTTGTTTTCTCACCTTCCCCATGAGGTGACAGGACAGGAGGAATGGGTATAGGTTAAGCTTAAGAGATTCATCCCCCGGGGCTTGTCCCTTGTCCTGAAGCTTGGAGGGGCAGGAGTAGTTTCCAGGGCCTGTTGTGGGGTGAGATGGTAAGGAGGACGGGGGAAAAGAGCAGCTGTGAGGAACTCTGGCCTTCATGAAAACAGTGAAAACCTTCAAAGGATTGAGATTTTCAATGATTGAGAATGTGGGAGTGTTTATCTAATGTTCAATTTTTGTTGAGGTAAAGTCGGGGCTAAATTTGGTGGAGCCAATTTTTCTACTCATGAAGAGATATAATCTACTGCTTTGGGGAAGCACTGATTCTTCAGGCTCCATCACAGCCTGAAATGAACTGTCCCTCAAGACAACCCACCACTCTTTGTACTCATTTTTTGATCTCTGAGCAACATTCTGGTTCCTAATTCTACTCCAGAATGGGCTTGAAGTATGCAGGAGACAGTGGAGCACTAGGGCCACTAGATCATGTTGTCCTCAATTTTAGGTCAACAGATTGTTTAATTAAGGAAGTGATTCTGGGTTTTTAGCTTCTACTTCCTCATGTCACAGCTTTAATTGTGTTATATCTTGTTTTCTATTATTTAACCTTCTATTTCAGAGAATTGGACAATTTATATATTCCCAGGAAGACGGAAATGTTTGGTGGGGACCCGGGGGTAGGGATAGGAGGTGGTGTCCCAGAATATTTCAGTAAAGGTAATAATCTCCAAAGCTAATTAAAAGTAACTGCCTGGGAAATTGGCACAAGTGTTCCATTATTTACCCCTATTCAGCACCTAGTCTACTCAATGATCTAATGGAAAATTTGGAATAATTTTTAGTAATAATAATAAACAGCATATAGAAAATCTATTGTGCTTAGAAAATGTCTATGAATATTCTCTGATTCAATGGAGGAGTCAGTGGCAATTTATTACTCTTTATTTGCAGCTTTCGTTAGTCATTTTCATATTTTTTCTATTGTTTTTGATGAGTTAAGAGTTAAAATAGGATAGTAGAACAAAATTTATAATGGATGTGATAAATGCTTGTAGTAAAATGGGCTTTCCAGAAGCCGGGACAGCTGGAGACAAATGTGTTATCCATGGATACCTGGGCATTGACTCTGCTTTCTCTCCTGGAGGAATGAGAATGTAAGCATGTTGATATCTTGTTCAAGGAAAAGGGAGATTATAAATGTTCTTCTAAATGGATCATAGGAATTGACAGAGTAAGTTCTTCTGAAATAGAGATACAAACCCCAAGGATAGATGGACAATGGTGTGACAATAATCAGGTTTCCCAATTTGGCAGAGTCCAACCTTACAGGGTGTCATCAACAGTCCTCAAGCTGGCCAATGGGTTTTGACTTAGCCTGAAATAAGCATGTTCCAAATGAGATCCCATGACAGATCTAATGTCTCCCTCTGCTTCTGTTTCTGCTTCAATAGCTACTCTGGACTGCACACTCAGTTCTCCCAAGATCCACAGACAAAGCTCACTGACAAAAGAACATCTCTGGTGGTTAATCAGTCAACATAGCCCTATAATTAGGGAAATAATTTCTAAGTTCATGGGGAAGAGGAAATTCTCCTAACTCTCAGCTAAGCCCATGTCATTCCATCTTTATTGCAAATTTAACTTTAAGCATTCTACAAAAGAAAAGATGACCTATAAATGGTCATTTTCTGTTGCTTCAAGAATTTCAGTAAGGGCTAACATTTTTCTGACATGCTTGGAAGCTTTCAATTCTTTCCTCCATTGCTATTTGATCTGAAATCTTGGCAGTGCACAAGTGGAAATTAGGATACATTTTGAGGATAGAAAACTCCTATTACTAAGGTAATCTTTAGGATTAGATGGCCTAAAGTCATCAGTGTATACCCATGGATAGAATCTGCTCTCTGTGATAAAACAACAGTCACAGCTGATAAATCACATAATCCTACCGTGTCAGTGTAAGTAGAGTATGCCCTTCAGACAAAAATATCTGGACATGAACTATAAGGCAACAGCATACTGGATTTGGATCTGTATTACCGCGGTTTAATTTAGATTTAATTTTTTCCATGAAAAATTTCATTTTCTTCCTCTAAAAAGAATCTCAACATTCATTAAGCTAAGAAAGCTTTGTGACATTTATAGCGCTACTGTGAAAGTAGCCATGGAGAAACTGACACAGTGAAATAGCTAAAAATCCTAGCTGACAAGCAAAATTCAAGAAAAGGTGCCATTGACTTCAATTAAATGCAATTAATTTGCAATTTTGAGAGACAGAGGAAAAGTTGACACATATCTGTGACCACAGACCTCTAGTTTGACTTCATTGGTGACTGAATCCCCACAAAAGGCATTTACAGCTCCCAACCCCTGGGTCCTGTAGGTGTGAACCCATTTGTAAACAGGATCTTGGAAGATGTTATTAGTTCAGGTGTGCCCAAAGGCAATGAGGGTGGGCCTTAACCCAATATGTCTGAAGTCCTTATAAGTAAAGGACAATGAACACAGAAAGAGAGAAGCCACAGAGAGCAGCCAAAAGCTGAAAGTCAGCAGAGCCTGAAAGAGAAAGATGATGCTTGTGCAATGACATGTGACAGAAAAGCCAAGAACCAAGGATCACTGACAGCCAGCCCCAGAATGCCACAGTCTGTGGGAAGAAAACATTGCCTTGCTAATGCCTCAATTCTGGACTTCTCCTAGCCTCAGAACTATGAGTCAATAAAGTCTCTTTGTGTAAGCCAACCCATTGTATGGTATTTGTTTTAGGAGATGGGAAATTAAAACAGACTCCACTGAATTTTACCACCTAATCAAAATTAGGTTCATAAAGATTGAAAATGTGTAGTTCAAGGGGGTATGTTAACATTTCTGATAATATTGTGAAAACAATTTTATGTATTGTCATTAGTTTGAAATAGGCATGACCAGCCTAAATCTGCTACTCTGAGTTCTGAATTGGTCTCCAGCAGTCTCATTGGCCCACAACTTGCAGGAGCACTTGGGCTGATTCTATTCACAGAAAGAGAATTGTAGACATAAAATAGAAAAATAAATCAGTCTCATAGAAAAACTGTTCTGTGGCCATAAATCCATTTCCACATATGCATGTAATTAAAAAAAATAAATTATTACATGTAGCTGGAATGCAATTATCCAGGATATTGAAATGAGGATACATCACCAGTAGTAAATAGAGCAGAGATAGCTCCTGGCACATGTTGGCAGTTCAACTCTTAAAATATTTACAGGTGGTAGTCTAAGATATTACACCTGTGGAGGAAAACAAAAATTAGCAGGTAATATGTGACATATGAGGCATTTAAGAAATATGGAGGAAATAGTAACTATATGTGCAGTGGAACTGGGTGGCCGTTGCTAAACTCAGTTGGAGCTCTGCAAAATGATAAAAATAAAATATGAGTCATTAATTGGTAATTAAAAGCTAAATGTGAAAGAGAGCATCCTTGGTGGTATAAAAACTCTTATTTCCTGTAGTGGAAAGACAGAAAAAGATGAGAACAGGGTTCAGGAATTGACTTTAAGAACAGCCAAGCTCCAGAGGTTAACTCTCAACCAAGGTAGGTCTGCTATGCCAGGGAGCAGGCTCTGGTTGGAAAACAGTGGAGTGAGGCAAAGTATTCATTGGAACTGCTTTGCAGTTCAGCCTTTCTCTGCCCTAATACGAGTCCTTCCTCACCTTCCACAGGTGCCCAAGAATTCTCCCTAATAAGTGTCTTGGACATTAATCTCCATCTCAGAAGAATTCAAAAAGCAACAGATACCATTTGCAAAGAGTGTGCAAACTTACACAAAATGTTATGTATTGTTTTGGGATATACATTTATAACGAGGGTTTATAATAGTTCTAGGAATAAGAAATATCAACTTGAGGGTAGAGGTTATCTATGGGAGGAAAGAGAAGGAAAAAAGATAATGGAGGGGTACATGGAAGGCTTCATCCATATCTGTAACGTTATTCATTATTAAATGGAAAGAAGGAGGAAGGAAGGAAGGAAGGAAGTCAAAGGGATAAAGGAAGGAAAGGCAAGGGAGGGAAGGAAGAAAGAAAAGAAGGAAAAGAAGTATAGTATAGCACAATGTTAAGATTTGCATAATCTGGGTGGTATTTGCACTGATATTTTTCTATTCTTTATATTTATGCTAAATGATTTTCATTTTTAAAAAATTAGTAGAAGCCCAGTATTTGACACATAAAAAGTAGAGCAGCTCAGGTGCAGGGGCTTGAGGAGTGTGGAGCCCTGTTCTGTAACCACCTGCCCTGTCTCCCTGGCCTGGGACCCTCATGAGAGCTCCACAGAAAACAATTTATAAAGGCTGCAACTACGGGATCAATGGTCAGAGAATTAGCATCCCCTCTTCATGTTGAGAAAGAGCACAGAGTGGACCTCTGGGGACATTAGTTTTAATTTTGGCTCTACCACAAACCACCTGTATAACATGAAGCAATACATTTAATTTCTCCAGGCTTACATGATCTCTAAGGCTCCTCCCATCTCTAATTAAGAATCCACAAATAGAGTGCTCCCTTCTGCTACTAGGTTTCTTATTGCCCATTGCACATGATGATGAAATTTGGATCCAGGTTCAGGTAATTATTTAGTAGCACAAACAACATCTTTGGGAAGAGTGTAGGCTCTTGCACAGCCCTGGGGCACTAAGTCAGACAGAATAAAGAGCATCCTAAATAAAGTGGGGGCAAGTGCTTGTGATGCAGAAACCACTTAAAGAAGTGGCTTGTGGCCTGGGCAAGAAATGTGCTTTGCACCCTTAGTGAGCTAGCTACTCCAGTTATTTCTTATTTCTCTCAGGATTTGTTCCTCAATGAGATCATAAACTCTCTAAAGCAGGAGTGGAAAACTGCACCCCGCAGGCCTATTCTAGCCTGTGGACATATTTTATTTAGGTGGTTTGTAGTTTTATTAAAGGTTGAATTTGAATATCTCAAGATAAAACTAAGATTTCTGGACAAGACCCCCCTCCCCGCCCCATTTCCTACTGCTCATACTTAGTATACGTCTATATTGATGTTACCTGCCTGGCCCCAGATGTTGATAATTGCGGCCTAAAGACAGGGATTACTCCTTTATTAATTTAATTGTTAATCAACAAAATACTTAACTGCCAGGCCCTGGATGTTTCCTGTGGCTACAAAGATTAAAAACATTTTTTAAAAAATCGACACTTTCATTAGAGCTCCCAATCTAATAGGCAACAAACATTATAATTTCACATATTAGAATTATAGTTATAATTAGAAGCATATATAAGGCACTAATGAAAGAGAGGGGATTAAAGTGGATGGGAGGTAAGGAAGAAGCAGTCAGGAGAGGCTTCCCAGGGGAGGTGATGTCTGAGCTACATTTAGAAGATTGATGTCCAGGCACCTAAAGGAGAATCAGGCATTCCTGGCAGAAGAAACATCAATTCTGAAACTACAGAACCATGAAATGTAGTTTGAGTCAGCATGGGGAGCAGGTCTAGTATGAGAGGATGATGGGAGCTAAATCCCATAAGCTGTAACATTTACTAGATGGGAAACTGTGGGTACTTTGCTCAATTCCATGTGTGAAGTGCAGATAATATTCCTTCATGGTCTTCTAGTGAGGACTTAATAAGATACTGTTCATTATAATCCTTAGCACAGCACCTGGCACATGGGATGCACTCAAATGCTCAGGTAACTTGACTCCTATGGCAGGTCTCTGGGCATTTTGGTTACCTTCAATGGACTTTCTATGGATCTCCATTATAGCATTCACCATAGACCAGGAGTCCATGCAATAATCTCAGCGAGGATTTTGCACTTGGGGAAAAATAATGTCTCCAATTTGCTTTTCCAGTACCTTTCTTGATGAGGCAAGTATACCACATTTTTCAGCCACTTTGGTCAATAGAGCATATAGTAGCTAATCTGCAAAGATGTCCCCTAATGAGCCATGTCTCATTCATTGGGCTGGTCCTGTGAGTCACTTTAATCAAGAGAGTACAGCAGAAGTGACACTCTGCCAATTCACAGGCCAGGCAGCTTATGCTTTTGTGTTCTTGTGAATCTTGAGTTGACATGTAACGAGCCTGGTTACCCTCCTGGAGAGACTATATAGAGAAATGGTATAGAGAGGTTATGTGGAAAGCGAGAGGCCCATCCAACTCAACATCTGGCTTCCAGCTGAGCCCAGACTTCCAGTCAATCTCACCAAGCAAAGTAAAGTGAAATGAATAAGCCACCTTGGATATTCTAGCCACAGCTGCCATCTGACTGCAGCTTCGTGAGATATCCCAATGGCGATCAGAAGAGTCATTCTGTCAACCCATTAAATTTTAAGTAATAACAAAATAGCTATTATTCTAAGTCATTTAGTTTTGGAATGGTTCATTCTGTGATAATACTTGACTGCAACAGTGTAGGACACAGCTTTGATTTTGCCAGAGAGCTGGGGGAATTAAAAATATGTGAAATGTGTGTGTGGTGTGTGTGTGTAGGCAAATATGTGCTGATCTTTCTGTAGCTACATTCGCTCTTTAAGTGATCTCATCCAGCCCCTTGATGAGATGTTTTGGTTGTTATGTGAAAGTTCTTTGGTTGATGAGGCACAAACACAGATAGCCAGCCAGCCAAGAATGCATGGAAAAGCAGCTTTCTTAGATAAAGGCCTGGAGAGGAAGAAGGGAGAAGGAGGGCAGTGGAGGCGCCTTCTGGGTTTACCTAACCTAGGCCAGCAAGTGTCCCTGGAGATGACAGAGATTTAGAAGAAGCACAAGTGGGCCCTGGGCTCTTGCCTTTATTATGACCCAGAGGAAAGGGGAAGGGCTTTCCCCAGGATACGGGGGATTGGAAGGTTCCAATGAAAAGCAGAAGCAGCAAGGGCTGTTTGGAGAAGGTAAAGACAGCTTCTTACCATCCAAGCTATAAGGAGATGTAGGCCTTGCTAGTAAATTACGTGGCGTGAAAGGGCAAGGGGCTCTTTGGAAAAGCTAGGGGCGGTTCTTATCAGCCTTATTACTTGTGGTTACTCCCAGGGCAGGGCTAGTTGGGGAGTTCACACAAAAGGGGAACTTAACTACTAAGCCAGGCAGGATGATGAGGCACCAAATATAATTTATTTTATGCCATTATAAATATCACGTGTGACACAGCATTTTACTTGCTCTGCAATTGTAGAAGAAACCCCAATGTTTAGATGGTATGTGGTCTTTCTGAATAAACGCTTCATTTCTCAGCTCCTTTTTGATTTAGATGTAACCAAATGACTAAGTTCTTCCCAATGTGGTATAGTTGGAAATGTTACTGCAGCTTCCAGATAATACTCTTAAAGAGAGGGCCCACATGTTTCTTCATTCTTTCCTCCTCCTGCTGGCAGGAATGGAGACAAAAATGGCTGGAGCTCAGGTACCCACATTTGACCATGAGAGGAATGCCACACGTTGAAGATAGGAGAGCAGCAAGATAGAAGGAGTGTCTAGCTCCCTCATGATTATGAAGTCATACTCTTGGGCTATTCATTTCTGAACTTTGTTTATATGACAGAGATATTAATTCTCTTTTCATTTAAATCAATGTGATTTTGGTATTCTGGCATTTGCAACCAAATCTAATTTTTAAACTGACAGTTCCCCAATTTATACCTCCTGCCCCAATTTCTCTCCTGCATTCAAATTCATAAACCCATCTGCCTATTTACCTCTGCATTTATGTATCTCACAGGCATGTCAAATTTAATGGATCTGAATTCAAACCCTAATTTCCCCTACCATCAGCCTGATTCTTCCACCGTCTTTCCCAACTTAATGAGTGGAAATCCTATTCTACCAGTTACTCATGCTAACAACCGTTGAAATCATCTTCACTCCTCTTTTGCTCTCATATCTCATCAAACTCATCAGCAAATCTTGCTGGCTCTACCTTAAAAAACTGACATTTTATTCCTACCACCTCATCCAAGCCACCTTAACTCTCAACTAGATATTTGCAATACTCTCCACTCTTGTCCCCTTCTGTGGGTCAATGTGATCCTTGTAGAATATATTAGATAATGTCAGTCATTTGTTCAAAACCCTCCAATGGCTTCCCATCTTGGTTCAGAGTTAAACCAAAATCTTTACCTTTTATTGCAAGTCCCTACATGATTTCACTCTCCCCTCCCACCCCCTGCAATATCTTTCTGGCCTCATCTCCTACCATTGTGACTTTCATCACTGTGCTCTAGCCACGCTGGCCCCATTCTTTTCCTTATCCATATATGCTCCTACCAAAGGGTTTTGCTTCCACTGTTGCCACAATCTGGAACCCTCTTTCCTCAAATACCTACTTGGCTCACTCCCTCCACCTTTAGAGTCTCTGATCAAAGAGAAGGCTTTGCTGACCATCTTTTCCCTTAAGTTACTGTATTTTTCCTTATGGCACGAATCACCGCCTGACATATATAGCTATTAGTTTATTTTCTAGATTGTAAGCTCCATGTGTGTAGGGACTTTGTGTGTTTTATCCAATATTGAATCCTGAGAGTGTCAAACAGTACCTGGGGCATAGTGAGTAATCAGTATTTATTGCATGGATGAATAAAAGTGTGCACCTATATATAGAATCATGGGGAGAAAAAGTCTCCAAAACGAAGAGAAAAATCCTAGTGCACTTCTCTTAAATTGTTCTTCTTTATGCTTCGGACTTTGAGTTCTAAGAGCCCCTGTGGGCAAAGGCCAGAGAATCAGCCTAGCTGGCGGTTCCCCAAAGACAGTGCAGGAAAGAAGAATTTCGAACAGGAAGATATTAAGAAAAGTCAACACCCACACAAGAGAAAGAGAGAATGTGATGATAAACTAAAGGCCAAGAAGCCAAAAAATGGTCGTAAGTGTTTCCAAACTTAAAAAACTAAAAAAAGTACAGTACCAGTTAAAGGCAAAGTTGAGTCAATAGCCTAAACCATGTAATCATATCTGAAGCTTGTTTTGAGGTGCTAGAATAAGTGTTGCATGGCATAGGCAACCTTAAAAAGCTAGGAATGGGACCATTAAGCATAATCATTGACCATGCCTCATTCCAGAAGAGTGAGGCTAACATCTTAAGACACAAAGCACTAATTTTCATGCATGCATCTTAACTCCCTGTTGGCTTAAGGTATTAAAGAATATAAACAAATTCAGCATTTGGGGAAAAGATCATTAATATCCTGTTTGGATACCCCCTTTTTTCCTGTGTTTTGAACAAAAACCTTTAGTGCAATTTAAAAACTGTTCTTGAGTATTGAATCACCAGTGGAGTTTCCTTGCCATATTGCAGTAGACCACCACTAGGAAATCTGAGGAATGTCTCAGATTAATTCCAGACACATGCATTCTGTTTATTTACTTAATGTTACTGCTGTAGGTAATATAGAAGCTCAAAGTTTAAAGCAGTCTCTTCATTTACACAGCACAACACACTGAGCTTTAATCCTGTAGACGATTCAGGAGTAAGTAGTGAGGGATCCCTTCACCCAAGGAATTTTCCCTTTGGTTATCTCTTGACAGGTGAGTTATGGTGGCTTTATTTATCTTTTTTTTTTTTTTTCATTTTTCTTTATTCTATTTCTAAATTTTCAACAATGGATTTGTATTATTTTGCAATAGAAAAAAGATTATTTTTAAAAATGCAAGGGCATGAAACTATTTTGTTTTCCCCTATTTTATTTTGTATATGAATCAGAAAATGTATCCACCAATATCTGTTGTAACTTCATGGGAGTAATACGGTACATGTACTGTGTGAGCAATAGTGTGCTCTATTTTAAGATTCCATGGATCTCTAGAAGAATGAAAGCTTAGTTTAGTAAACCCTTGGAAAGTTTTAATAAACTAAAAAGGGGCAGCCCTCTTTGTAAAAAATATAAAAGGGAGCATGCATCTTAACTCCCTGTTGGCTTAAGGCATTAAAAACAGACCTTAACACGGGTCTGTCCCAGGGCCTAAAATCACTGCAACGAAAGTAAACCCATTAATAGGTTTCTACCGAAGTGCATTGTTTATTTGAAAGTCTCCCCTGCCCCCACATCATTGGCTAAGAGAGCCCCTTCCCAAGGTCTGTTTCCAGTCAGGGCATGGTAATTTAGTCTCTTTTTTTCTGTCCAGGAGAGAGGTCTACAAAATCTTCCTGTTGCCTGGTCAATTCTCTGGCCTTAATTTCAAGCCCTGAAAGTGAAATTCTTTGCCACGGACTATTGTTAATAGTATAATTATAAAAGTGTCTGCTTTCATCAATTCAAAAAAAAATTTTGAAATTCTTTGGGAGCTAAAGCCAGGAAAGGAATTTACAAGCGGTCATCACTGCTAAAATCCACCTGGTGCCTTTAGCAAATGCAAAACGCAATCTTTTGCTGAATCTCTACTGCTTAGTCAATGCGTCCCCTGGCCCTGCAGCTTCACCACCACCTGAGCACAAAGGATTAAGAAGACCTTCACTGTGCGGCGGAGCTTCAGGCTCTCACTTTGAGTATCAGTCCATCTATATCCCATTCTCATATAAGGACTTTTAAATATTAACCCTTCATTTTATAAACATTTTATGGAATAAGTTGGAGGGTGGATGTGAACCATTTTGCATGTGGCAGGGCTTGTTATTTTTTCAGTTCTTTTCATAAAAACTCATGTTATTCCTCTACCACAAAGTCACCGAAGTATTTTTATCATTAGAATCTGTTCTAAAACAGGCTCTGATTCTCTTCTTATTTCAACCTTACAGTGTTCTAACACTTGGGTAGTTTCCCTCTCTGAAGTCAGCACTGATTCAACCTTCCTCCCCTCTTTCCTCTACTCTCTTTCCCTTACTTCTCTCCTTCCCCCTATTCTCACTCTTCCTTATTTCACTCCTTTCCTTTTCTCCCATTCTCACTTCCCTCTTTTTAATTTTTTTTTTTAAAGAAGCTTTAGATTACATAAATATTACATAAAAAATATAGGGGATACCCATATGCCCCACTCCCTCCCTCTTCCACACTTTCCCACATTAACATCTTTCATTAGTGTGGTACATCTGTTACAACTGATGAACACATATTGAAGCATTGCTACTAACCGTGGACTATAGTTTACATTATACTTTACAGTCTGCCCGGCACAATTTTATAGGTTATGACAAAATGTATAATGGCCTGTATCTGTTATTGCAATGTCATGCAGGACAATTCCAATGGCCCAAAAATTCCCCCATGTTACACCTATTCTTCCCTCTCCCTCCCCTCAGAACCTCTGGTGGCCACTGCATTTATATCAATGATAAAAGTTCTTCCATTGCTAGAAGAACTTTTAGCAGCTTGCAGGGCACGTTCATCCCAGCGCGGGTACACAAGACCGCGCAGAACTTGTGCTGGCAGTGACCGTGCCGAGGCTTCTCACCTCTATTGCTTACACTGCCCTGGCTGGGTTGCACTGACCTAGGGCTTCCAGCATGGTTCCCCTTTTCTTTGGTGTCCATTCATCAAAGCAGTTCCTTTGGCTGGCTCAGATTTTGGCGCAATTGGAAGGCAACTGTCCCTAGGTGGAACTGAGACACGGATTTCTCTCCATATATATTTGTCACACACTATGCAATTGCAGAAACAGCTACTAATGTGAGCTTTGAATTTTCAGTTCCTATTGCGTTAAAGGCACGAGGGATGAAGACAAAGTAAAGGTGTTTTAAACAAACAAAAAGTCGAATTACGAATACCGCCCCATCCGGACGCTCCGGATCTAATAGCAACCACAAATAGTGATAAAATTTTGATTTTGATTTTGATTTGACTTTGATCAAAGTACTAGATAATTTAAAATGTCTTACTATATTATATAAAATATATTCAATTTATTATATGAAATAGAATGAAATGATAGTTACAGCAGATCATTTTATTTTGTTCATTTGAAACTCTTTTTACTCAAAAAAAATTTTTTTTTTTTGACACTCCAAGTCTACTTAGTTTCCCAAGGCTGTTCTCTGAAGACATGCCTAAAGCAGAAAGACAATGTCCTCACTTATGGACTGAAGCAATGACAACGATTAAATATGTATTCCATCAAAAGAACTGTCTAGAAGGAGAGAATCGATTGAGCTATAGCTACCGATCCCTAAGCAATAATATTGCAGTTAACCTGAAGTGGGAAGTGAGGAAACATGTTGGAGGTTGGGCTTCGGAGTTGTTGTGTAGCACCGGTAGATAATTTTTGCTGTCTACCCATTGGTAGTCTCTCTCCTATAGATTCATCTGCAATGATCTTCAAATTATCCAGTAACATTTGCCCACCTTGTTTCAATTCCTTGCTTAAAAGCTTTCAATAATAATTACAAAACCAATAACTAACCCTTATTGGGGGCTTACCATGGGCCAGGTATAATTCTTGTCATACAATAACTCATTTATTTCCACAACACAATGAGCTGGTGGTATTGTTATTCCTAGTTACATAACAGAGAACCAAGGCAAGAAAAGGTGAAGCAACTTATTCAAAGTCACATAGGATTTGAACCCAAATAATTCTCACCCATATTCTTGACCATTATGGTATTATTGCCTACAATTCTCCATTTATTACTTAATCAAGTCAAACTCCTAAACATGGCACATAAGCCCTTTATAAACTGGCTTCACTGTTTTGTTTTGTTTTTTAACTCTTATTTGTCCTCCAAGGGTTAAGTTATCCCTACATTCCTACTTCTTCCTCCTTCTCTGTCTCTTCCCCAAATTCCCACCCTCATTGCTGGTGATTCCTATTTATACTTTAGGAGTCAACCTTAGTCACCTCTTTGTGCAGGTTTACATGACTTTCATTACCATTTTTTTTCATGCTAAAATATTGATGTTATATATCCTTTGGTTAGCACTTGTAATATTATATTGTAACTATATGTACATGTCTATCTCTTTTTCTATAACAGTTTTTTCAGCTGGGACTTGTACCTATTAGTGGGCTCTGAAATCAGTTTAGTGGGTCAAAATAAAATTTTTCTGTAATAAAATAGCTTAGAAAATATTACACAGTAAAATGAATATTGATTCATAAAGATGTTGTTTCATGGTACATGTGTGTTTTTGTTTGTCTATGTGTACTGGGTTGCAAGGTAAAATGTATGTGTTACAGTGAGTCCCAGTCAAAAAAGTTTGAAACCATTTTTCTAGATCATGAACAATTCAAAGTCAGTGATTACATTTTATTTGGTTTTGTGTTTCTATAACTTACTCAATGTTTGACACCCATGAGCTTAATAAATGTTTGAGATCAAAAAAGGGGAAATGACCTCCCAAGGAACAGAATGTCTGCAACTTCAAGCAAGATAGTTCTATCCATCTGCCCCATGGAATCTAAGCCCCTCTTAATTAGAAAGAGAGTGGGCCTCAAATCATCAAGATTGGGGAGTGAACAATGGACTAAAGTAGACTTATTATTATTCTATTATAGACTTATTATTCTTCTAGCAATGGAAGAACTTTTATCATTGATATAAAGGCAGTGGCCACCCGAGGTTCTGAGGGGAGGGAGAGGGAAGAATAGGTGTAATATGGGGGAATTTTGGGGGCATTGGAATTGCCCTGCATGACATTGCAATGACAGCTACAGGCCATTATACATTTTGTCATAACCTATAAAATTGTGCAGGGCAGAGTGTAAAGTATAATGTAAACTATAGTCCATGGTTAGTAGCAATGCTTCAATATGTGTTCATCAGTTGTAACAGATGTACCACACTAATGAAAGATGTTAATGTGGGAAAGTGTGGGAGGGGGAGGGAGTGGGGCATATGGGAATCCCCTATATTTTTTATGTAATATTTATGTAATCTAAATCTTCTTTAAAAAAATAAAATAAAAAGGGAGAAGTGAGAATGGGAGAAAAGGAAAGGAGTGAAATAAGGAAGAGTGAGAATAGGGGGAAGGAGAGAAATAAGGGAAGGAGAGTAGAGGAAAGAGGGAAGGAAGGTTGAATCAGTGCTGACTTCAGAGAGGGAAACTACCCAAGTGTTAGAACACTGTAAGGTTGAAATAAGAAGAGAATCAGAGACTGATTTAGAACAGATTCTAATGATAAAAATACTTCGGTGACTTTGTGGTAGAGGAATAACATGAGTTTTTATGAAAAGAACTGAAAAAAATAACAAGCCTTGCCACATGCAAAATGGTTCACATCCACTCTTCAACTTATTCCATAAAATGTTTATAAAATGAAGGGTTAATATTTAAAAGTCCTTATATGAGAATGGGATATAGATGGATTGATACTCAAAGTGAGAGGAACTGCATTAGGTATTCCAGCTATCTAAAGATAGACTCTCATCTACTTTGTTTCTTTGTTTGAAGTATGTTATTTCTCCTGTGTTATGTTTGCATTTTTTATGATCCCATACTTTTTAAAATTTTAACAAATCTTCACTGATTCAGAAGCCACCTAGGCAGAAAGAGGAAACACTTTTAGGTATTAATGAGCTTTCTGCATGCTCCTTAGGTTAATATGAAGATGGTTACACAGGAGGGTTCTTTCTATTTGCAAACACCTCCAGATAGTCAGTTCCATTGTAACATCTTGAGAGCTGCAGATTCTTAGACATTTAATTCACTTTTAGATATAAAAGTGAATAAAATGGGAATTGTGGGAACATGGCAATGCATTAGGCAGGAAAAGTCCATCTCTCACAAAAACAATGGAGAAATAGCCAAAGGCTGCTTCAGGGACCTGTTTTGGGGGTCAGCAGGGTAAAACCCTTGCTCATTTCAGCTGACTGAAAGGGGCGCAGAGGTCTTCCTCCCTGCCAGCTGTTACAAGGGAAGAGGGAGTGGGAGTCGGGGGGGCTTTTCTTCAGTGAATTGGGCCAGTGGGGCCCGCTTTGAATTTTGGCTCTGGCCAGACAAAAAGAAAGGAAAACCGAGAGACATACACCTCCACAGAAAGGTGCGCCAACAAGTGCCATCTGCTGACCAGTCTGGAAATTACAAGGACAGAACCCGCTTTTAGAGCTCTCTTTACTCCATCCCTGGGAGAAAGTCTGTGACCCATTAGTGAGTCCCTGGCATGATTTTGGTAACTTTCGGTGGACAATTTTAAAGACCTAGGATAAGTTGAACCAAATATCAAGAGTTGTGAAAAATAATAACAATAGACACAAGAGAGATATTGGCCATCAGAGTAAATTCACCAACATATCAGATGCTTAGACATCAGCAAAAAATTACAAGCCATACTAGGAAACAGAAAGGATGACCCAGCCAAAGGAACAAACCAAATATCCTGAAGAGATTCAGGATTTGAGACAGTTAATCAATGATAATCACACAACTCTACTAAACCATTTTAAAGAATGGTCAGAAAGTATGACTAAAGAGATAAAGGATATTAAGAAGACACTGAGTGAGCATAAGGAACAATTTGAAAGTCTGCAAAGAAAAGTAATTGACCTTATGGGAATGAGACAGGATGGATGAGATTAAAAATACATTAGGATGAGAATATTTTCACTGTCCTGATTTTGTGATAATCAAGATAGGCTAAACGTTTGCTATATTAGAAACCATGCATGTGTCCCCAGACCTAGTTTTTCTCCCTAGGTCTGGTTTTTAGAATGCTGATGATAAACTAAGCCTGATTTATTATATGACCATCCTGTATGGGAAAAGACTGTAACTCTAGGTATCTTTGGTCAACCTTAAGAGATATAGCAGGGGGACGAATGTGGCTCAGGTGGTCAGGCGTCCGACTCCCATATGGAAGGACCTGAGTTCGATCCCCAGGACCTCTTGGTAAGAAGAAAAAAAAGAAAAATATAGAAGGCGCGTGGGCCTCCAGGCCCCATGTGTGGGTGTGCTGTCAGTCCCCATGCATGGGTGCACCGTCAGGCCCTGTGCGTGGGTGCGCCCCCAGGCCCTGCAAGCCACGTAGCAAGTTGATGACGTTACAGGAGAGTGACAGAAGGGAGAGCCAAGACGAGACGCCCAAAAAAAACAGGAACTAAGGTGGCACAGGTGGTAGGATGCCTCTCTCCCACATCGGAGATTCTGAGGATCGAATCCCAGTGAAGACAGGAGGAGAAGGATGAGAAGAGAGGGCAGGAAACAGACACAGAGAGTTGCCCAGCAAATGGAGACAAAAAGAGCAAAAATGAGGAGGGGGGTTAAAAATGGATAAAAGTAAATAAATAAATAAATAAGAAAAAATACATTAGGGACGCATAAGAACAGATTTGAAATGCTTGAAGACAGAATTAGTGATTTTGAAGACAGAACATCTAAACTGGAAAAGACAGGAGAACAGAAAGAGAAGAGAATGGAATAGAACAGGGTCTCAGGGAATTGAATGACAACGCAAAAACACGTGTTATCGACATCCCAGAAGGAGAAAAGAATGGAAAAGAGGCAGAAATAATATTTGAGGAAATAATGACTTAAAACTGTCTTACCCTTATGAAAGACATAAATATCAATATCCAAGAAGGACAATGCACCCCAAACAGAATAAACTTGAACAGACCTACCCTGAGACATCCACTATTCAGAATGACAAATATCAGAAATAAAGAGAAGATTTTGAAAGCAGCAAGAGAAAAGCAAAGCATCACATACAAGGGAAACTCGATAAGATTAAGTGCCGACCTCTCATCAGAAACCATGGAGGAGAGAAGGAAGCGGTAAATGTATTTAAGGTTCTGAAAGAGAAAAACTGCCAGCCAAGAATTTGCATCCAGCAAAGCTGTCCTTCAAAAATGAAGGAGAGTTCATAGTCTTCACAGACAAACACAATCTGATAGAATGTTACCAAAAGACCAGAATTACAAGAGATACTAAAAGGAGTGCTGCAGCCTGAAAGGAAAAAACAAGGGTGAGAGACTTGGAAGAAGAGTGTAGAAATGAATGTTAGAAAGGGTAAAAAGATAAACAATAGTATGATATGACAACAGAAAGCCAAAGGTCAAAATGGATGAAGTAAGTAATGCCTTTACAGTTATAACATTGAAGGTAAATGGCTTGAACTCCTCAATCAAAAGACAGACTGATAGAATGGATTAAAAAATATGAGCCATCTATATGTTGTCTACAAGAGACTCACCTCAGATGTAAGGACACATCCAGGTTAAAAGTGAAGGGTTGGAAAAAGATATTACATGCAAATAGTAACCAAAAAAGAGCTGGAGTAGCAATACTAATATTGGACAAAAGTGTATAAAATGCCAGGGTATAAAACGGACAAAGAAAAAAATGAATAAAAATAAAATATCCCATCAGTGTGCAGCAAGTAGAAGTAAGGCTAACTCCATGCTTCATAGGCTCTTAATCATTTTATCCCTAGACTGCCAAAATGAGAGCTTCTTAAAGGCTTGCACACCATTGACATTACTCTCTTGCATATATTGATAGACACACATTAGGTACAATGACAATATTAAAAGGCAGAATTATGTGGACTGGTAAAGGATTTTTTTTTTACTTCTGAGTTTACTCAAAGGGAAAATATTATGTAATAAAAAGAATAATGTAACACACATTTAACTATGTATTTTAGTGAATTTCTTACTGAAATAGTGTCCATCTGAACATCCATAATGTGTGGTGTTTGTAGCCTTACACTGCAGTTAGCCCAGTGCTGACTTCTTACTTGAGTCCATTGTCCACACTGCATGGTTACCAGGATCCATCTCACCCACACACAATGCTAGCTGTCCTAAGGGACTGAGTGACAATAAATAAGATAAATTACCTGACCAACAAATGTTGAGGAAATTTCATTATCATGGGCATGCACTTCTCTATGTTTTCATTCTTAGGCCAAACCCAAATCAAAGAAATCAGTTTTCAAAAATTTTATAAATTCTAAAATTATAATTTTGGAAGTTGTATAATACAGTTACAATCCACAGTGATGTGGATAGGTAAAATTTAAAATGAAAGACAGTTTACTGCTGGTTTATCCCTTTGTGCTAAAAGTCTTCTCTCATGTTTTAACAGCCCAAATAAGCCAGTTTCCTGGGTGGCTAAACTCAAAAATCCTAATATCCCAGTGAGCTGGGAACATAATGTAATACAGTATCCTGTTTTGGTCTCTGATCTAGGGCTAGACTGGAAGAGTGTTTAGTAGTTTGATATTGCTGCTAAGAGACTCTGATTTATTATTAAATCCTCCTTAGATGGAATGTCCAATGGTGAAGCTATCAAGAGTCTGCAAGATAATTTTGAAGTGACTGGATTTTTCTAAAGGTTCATTATCAGCTTCAGAGGTCATCACAATCAAATGTCAAAAATCAGAATGTGAAAAATTTATAAGAATTAACAGAAGTCATTAATCCAAGAGATATTCCTCCAGTTAAGATGTCCTTCCAATCCCAAGATTTTGCTGTCCTAGATTCTTCACCATCATAGTCCCATTTTTTCCTACCTAAATAAATGCTGATTTGGTTTTCATTAATATGTATCATCAAACTAATATGGAAACAGTATTTCCCTGCTTGTTAGATATAGCCGGTGAAGTTATAGGAAACTATTGCCTCTACCAAGAAAGACTTCTCCTTAGCTCTCCTCAGAAAGAAATTGGATAATTACTGAAAAAAACAAAAACAAACAAACAAAAAAAAACATAGCCACACAAATAATCTAAACAAGATCTGGAAACTTGAAGGGAGTCATGACACTTGCCAAGTTATCTTGTACTGCTTTCGGGTCTTAGAATCAAAATGAAAACAAAGGTCTCTACCCAAGGCAGCAAGAAGAAGGAAAAGTCAGAGAATCAGGGGCTTAGGAAGTGCTGAGGGTCCAGACATTAGACTAAGAGCAACTGCTAGGCCAAGTGGTGTCTATGGGAGACAAATGCCATGGCCAAGTGCCAGGAAGAAGGTAAAAATAGTGCATGGCTAGGGTCAGGAGAAAAGAAGCATCCTAGGCAACTGCTTTTAGTGAAAATGAAAGATCTTGAATATGAATGGATCAAGATGCCTTAAAAGTATGATGAGGTCAAGTAAAACTAAGAGAGATTTTAAACATTTTTCTTAACACAGATGGCTAACTGTATATATAGACGAAATGAGAGGTATATTTAAGGACTATCAAAAAGCCAATCTTCTCAAAGCCAAGTATCTCCTTAGCCAGGCACAGTTATTAATAATCTACTTGTAATATAAATATATCTACCCTGTCCATAGTTCCTGAAAAGGGCTATTAAAAGTACCTTATGATTTTATAATCCTTGCTGACTAACTGGACCAGTAGTGAACAGTTGATCTGTGGTAGACTGCATCATGTAGCCCAAGGAAAGACTTGTTCTTAATCTGCATTCCTGTGGGTGTGAAACCATTTGAAGATGTATTAGTTAAGATGTGGACTCATTTGTGAATAGGATCTTCTAAAATCCTATTTAAGTGTGGCCAGACTGAATCAGGGTGGGCCTTATTCCATAATTATGAAGCCCTTAATATGCAGAGGAAATTAAGACAAAGAAATCAGAGAAAGCCACAGGAAGAAACCAAGAGCATCACCATGTAACAGAGGCAGAGATGCAAATCAAGGAACCACAAGATTTGCAGTAAGTCATCACCAGAATGCTACAGACTGAGGGAAAGCATGGCCTGACTCCTTGATTTGGGACTTCTGGCCCCTAAAACCATGAGCCAATGAAGTCTTACTATTTAAGCCAATGCATTGTGTGGTATTTGTCAGAGCAGATCTTGCAAACTAAGACATACTCCAATACCAAGAAATTCATTTGCTGGCCACCAACCAATATTGTCTTTCTCAATAATTTATATTAAGACACATTGTAATTATACTTAGTGGATAGAAGTTTCTTGAGCTGAAAGGCCTTACAGGCTCCTGATGTCCACCATTTTAGCACATAGAGATGAATATCGGTTCTCAGAGAAGACGAATGAAGCAAAAGTAAAGAGGCAGAGACCTGAGAATCTTGAGAGAAAGAGTAGCTGCCCTGTTAACCAGTAGCTAAAAGGCCTCAGCTGCAGCTTATATGTGATTCAGCGGTATATACTTTTTTGCAGTGAGCTCTTTGTATCCTTACATCAATCCTCCTCCCCTTTATTAGGGTCATCTAATCTGCATTTCTGTCTCTTCCATCACAAAGAATTTGGCTAGAGCAATATCATTTGTGTTATTTCTACAAGTTTTTTTTTTTTTTTTTTTTTT
>JAQZBX010029740.1:0-14076 GCA_029593785.1 Cabassous unicinctus
TGGGAGCTTTATGATTTTAAATTTTATAGTTAGGTCTTTGATCCATTTTGAGTTAATTTTTATATAAGGTGTGAGATAGGGGTCCTCTTTCTTCTTTTTGGCTATGGATATACAGTTCTCCCATCACCAATTGTTGAACAGATTGTTGAATAAGATGTTGCAGGATGTTCTTCTGCCTCCTGGGCCCCCCAAACAGGTGCTTTAGATAGCTCTGGGTGATTACTAACTGCCATGTAGGACGAGATGACTCTTGGAGCTCCTTAATGTGCCACCAGCTTGCCTCCCAATCCCTTATACTTTCTTTAAAAACTTTTTTTAAATTTAAGTTTATCATTGATACATGAACATACATAAACAGTAAGCATATGGTAAAACTTGCAAAATTGCAAAACAAACATGCATATCATCATACAGGGCTCCCAAACTTAGCAACATTATTTTTTTGTTTTCAAATTTTTTTGTTTAAATTTATTGAAGTATATCACTCATACATAAACTTGTGTAAACCATAAGTATATAGTAATAATTGTGAACTTACAAAGCAAACATGTATAACATCATGCAGGGCTATCATACCTCACTCTGACCACAATATCTTGCATTGCTGTGAACCATTGTTAACGAATGATGAAACAGTTTTAACAATGCATTGTTCTCAAAATATTTCTGCTAATCAACGTATATTACATTTGGTGTATTTTCCCCTCAACCCACACTATTATTTTTTTAAACATATTTTTTTACAGAAGTTGTGAACTTACAGAACAATCATGCACATATGCAAAATTCCCATGCAACAACTCTCCATCAACACACCACACTGTGGTGGAACATGTGTTACAGATTATGAGAATATCATCAGACTGTTACCACTAACCATGGTCCATAGCATATATTTGGCACACTTTTTCCATTCTCCCCCATTATCCACACAGTACATCTTTGGCATAGATGCATGAATATTACAGTATTGCTGTTAACCACAGACGATAGGTTGCTCCAGTTATATTTTTCCCATGCTTCTCCATATTCCCACCACCCTACAACAGTGACAGACATCTGCTTTAGCTCACAAAAGACAATCTTGCATCTGTACGATCAACCACAATTTTCATCCACCTCTGGGTTTACTGTGTTATTCTGTCCCTACATTATTTTCTAGCTTTCTTTCAATTGACAATTACATCCCTAGACTTCACTTTCCAGCCACTTTCCCAATTAAAAACCAGCTGTTACTCACTATAATGTGTTACCATGATATTTACACACTTTTACAGTAAAGTTAAGTAAAACTTCTGCATACATTAAGCATCAGTAGTCTATCTCAGTCCTCTTCTTATCTCCTTTAAGTATCCACCACCTACCACTAGGTCTTGAAGATGTTTTCCTACATTTTATTCTAGAAGCTTTATGGTTCATGCTTTTATATTTAGGCTTTTTTCCCATTTTGGGTTAGTTTTTATATAAGGTGTGAGATAAGGGTCATCTTTCTTTTTATGGATATCCAGTTCTCCCAGCACCATTTGTTGAATGGACTATTCTGCCTCAGCTGGATGGGTTTGACAGGCTTGTCAAAAATCACTTAACCATAGATGTGAGGGTCTCTTTCTCAACCATAAGTTCAGTTCCATTGGTCTATGTGTCTGTCTTTATGCCAAAAACATGCTATTTTTACCACTGTAACTAGGTCATATGATTTCAAGTCCAGAAGTGAGAATACTCTAACTTCGCGTTTCTTTTTTAAGATGTTTCTGATTATTTGGGACCCCTTACCCTTCCAAATAAATTTGATAATTGTGTTTTCCATTTATTTAAAACATGTTGGTAGAATTTTTATCAGTATTATATTGAATCTATATATCAATTTTGGTAGAACTGACATCTTAATGATATTTAGTCTTCTAATATGTGAGCAAGACCAATTATTTAGGTCTTTTTAAAATTTCTTTTAACAATGCATTGTAGATTTCTGAATACAAGTGTTTTACAACCTTGGTCAAGTTTATTCCTAAATATTTGATCCTTTTGGTTGCTATTGTAAATGGAATTATATTCCTGACTTCTTCCTCAGATTGTGCATTACTAGTGTCTTTTAAAGTATATTACATCTGATAAGTAAAGCCACTCTGGCTTGTTGTTTTTGTTACTGCATGTGTGGAATATCTTTTTTTCTAGCCTCTCACTCTCAATCCACTGGCATCCTTGGGTCTAAGGTGAGTCTCTTGCAGACAGCATATGGAGGGCTCACACATTCTTATCTATTCCACCACTCTGTATCTTTTGCTTGGGGAGTTCAATCCATTAACTGTCAATGTTTTTACTGTCAGGGCAGTTTTTATTTCACCCATTTTTACCTTTGGGTTTGTCTGTCATATTTATTTTTACCACTGTTTTGAGACTTTTAATTACTTTTACTGATGTAATTTTAATTTCTGGACTCTCTTTCAAGCCTTTCTCTCCTGTCTTTTCTTTTCAGACTATAGTATACCATTTAGTTATTTGCTGCAAAGCCAGTCTCCTTGTTATAAACTATCTCAGTTTCTGTTTATCTATGACTATTTTAAACTTGCCCTCATTTTTGAAAGACAATCTTGCTGGATATAAGAATCTTGGCTGGAAGCTTTTCTCTTGAAGTGTCTTAAATATATCATACCACTGTCTTCTTCCCTCCATGGCCCTTAATCTTATTGGGTATCCTTTATATGTTGTGCATTGCTTTTCTCTTGCTGCTATCAGAATTCTCTGTCTTTGGCATTTGACATTCTTATTTGTATGTGTCTTGGAGCTGGTCTACTCAGATTTATTTGGATGGGAGCACGTTGTGCTTCTGGGACACAGATATCTATGTCCTTCAATAGGGTTAGGAAATTTTCTACCATTATTTCTTCAGATATTCCTTCTGTCCCTTTTCCCTTCTCTTCTCCTTCTGGGGCACCCATGACACTTATGTTTGTACATCTCTTGCTGTCTTTTAGTTCCCTGAGGCCTTGTTTAATTTTTTCCATTCTTTTCTTCATCTGTTCTTTCGTATGTTCACTTTCAGAGGCCATGTCTTCAAGCTCACCAATCCTTTCTTCTGCCTCCTCAAATCTGTTATTATATGATTCCAGTGTATTTTCTATTTCATTTTTTGCACCTTTCATTCCCATAAGAGCTGCTATTTTTCTATGTATGCTTTCAAATTCTTCTTTGTGCTCATCCAATATCTTCTTAATATCCTTCATCTCTTTAGCCCATCTCATTGAATTTATTAAGGAGATTTGTTTGAACACCTATAATTATTTGTCTCAACTCATTTATGCCATCTGGAGGCTGATCTCGTTCATTTTACTGGCCATATCTTCTTGCTTCTTGGTATAGATTGTAAATTTTTGTTGATGTCTTGGCGTCTGGCTTACTAGAATGTATTTATTCTAGGAGCAGTTTCTCTCTTTAGTTTAGGGCTTTCTTGTCCTTTCTCCCTTGCTAGTTGTATAGTAGGAGCCGAGGTATAGTTGGTGCTGTAAGCTGTGGAGCCTCAAGCTGCCCACATTGCCCTAGTGACTAATGAAGCTTCTCCCACCTTTCTCCTTTCCCAGGGATAGGGACAGAGCCACAGCCGTGTTTAATAATCCAAGTTCTGCAGGCCTAGATTGCAGTTGCCCAGAGAGAATGATGAAGTTTCACATCCCTTTCTCCCCTGCCTGGGGTGGGGATGAAGCTACAGGTGTGGGCAGCAATCTATTTCATGTGGGTCCAAAATTACCCAAGTTGCCCTGGCAGACTTCTGACTATTCAGTCTGTGTCGGCTGAATGTACCTGCAGTTACCCAGAGACACCAGTGCAGGTCCTGGCAGCTTCCTCCCTGCCAGAGGTGGGGCTAAAGCCTAGGCTAGGGCTGTAATCTGATCTGGGTGGAAAAAAGCTGGTTCCTACCATCACTGTGATTTTCAATCATCCCTACTTCCCTTCATGCTGGGTGTGGGGTCAAAATGGCGGCTACTGACCTCTTTCCTACTTGGACATATTCAAAATTTAGCTGTTCTTAGGTTTATACCTTAGCCTACAGATTGTACTAACCAGTAGCTGAAGTTGGTGCACAACTGTCTCTTCCTCCCCCATTTTTTGGAAGTGGAGCTTCCAATTCCAGCCACAGTAGAGCTGCTGAGGCCACTTGTGCAGCCAGTGGAGGATGGGCATCCCCAATCCCCTAAACTTTTGATGTAACTTTTCTGTAATTTAAAACTTCTCTAAAAATAAAGTTTATTTTTACAAATAAAGAGCACAACCATGTTTGTGGATTTAAACATTCTTATTTACTAAATGAATTATGGAACTATAAATTATCCAAGAGGCCTCCCAACTCTAAAAGTCCATTTGCTTCAAATCTAAAAAGAAGCACTGCAGGTATTCAGAATAGTGAGGTATCAGAATAAACAGAGGTAATGAGAATGGTCATTACATAAATGAAGAGAAATAAACTGAGTATTCCCATTCAAATGCAAGTAGAAATTGTTTTCTAGAAAATTTTGCTGCTCAATTATAGTTATTTTATTGGGCTTGCTTTTATTTTCATGTATTTATCACTAAAGATGTACTGGGATTTGCATTAAATGGCTTTATTTTTGTCTAATAGTTTTCTTTAACCATGCAATCACAAATTTAATAGCTAATTTTAGTAAAGTATGCCATTTGTATAGCCTCTTATGAACCATCACAGTAGCTTCTTTGCTTGCTTGTTTTCCAAGTAATTCAATATAGTGTAAAGGTCTATAAATGAGATGAAATGGAATATAATAAGGACTACCATGTACAAGAAGGATAGATTTTTGTGACAAGCAGAACCAGGACAATCAAAGGGTACTTGGTCTTGTATTTATAAGATTGGAATGTCAGTGATTACTAAATAGTATAATGGATATTAGTCACATATTGTGGCTGTTCATGTGTGTAGATAATGTAGAAATTGGTACATGACTTTGACTATCCAAATCAGATATATCTAGAAATTTTTGTAGTGGATAGAGAGTAACTTGAAGCAAGAGTACTTGAAAATACCATATCCTGGTAAAGATAAAAGGAGTTACTAGTGCTAGGGCCACATTCCTTCTTGTGTCTTGTCTGGTGTGGTACTTGTGCTATCCACCTTGCAAAGGCTCTGGTGTGAACTGGATTTTGCTCCATCTGCAAATATATAGATCTGATTGTCAGTTTCACATATATATGTGCAGGACATGCTGTCATCAGGTTGATGTGGACAGCTTCAGCCTTACAACCTAACAAAGATGTAGTTTTGAATTAGAATGAGAAAGGGAAATCCTATTAGTAGTTACAAATCCAAGTAGTATATTATTTAATCTATAAGAAAAGATGAGCAAAAAAATATTTCAATTCACAGATACTAATTAAAGGAATGGCAAGATAGAGATCTGGATGGGAAAAGAAAGAGGACTGGTTTTAAGTATGGTTTAGGGAGCAGCATATGGTTAGATATCTCATAATAATCTTACAATGTGAGAGAATTTGTATCATTGTAAATACCTATCAAAAGTCTCTACTGCATAAGGGACTTAAATAATCAGGTAGAAAAGATGATCCACTTATGAAAAACAATCAGTCTTCTTCTCTTGCTTCCTTTTTGTTTTGAATTAGATCATAATCAAATTTGCTATGTTAATAAGAATGGAAGTTATATAATAATTTATCCACATCTACTTAGCCTCACTTAGACTGATCTTTCCATTACCACACCTTGGAATCCAACAGACCTATAATCATAACTGAAGAACAATGCTAACATGACTTTGGAAGGACCAGCTGTCACTTATTGCAAATTGATTATGTTTATATTCTTTACTTTATAATCATGAAGTGATTTGTCCTGGCTGAAATAGAAAATTAATCAAACTAAGCATTTAACTTCCTTTTTCTTTGACATGTTTCTGCCTTTACTACCCATCCTCCATGATTTTGCTAAAACCTTAGTAACAATCATAGTATTCCATCTCATATTGCTTTTGACAAACAATTTGTTTTATACAAAAAATGTGAAACAATTGACAAACACGCATCAATTCATTGCTCTTGTCATATACCCAACATCCCAGAAATATCTAACCTTATATTCTGAAGGAAAGCCTTGGGAAACATCAACTGTAGCACCAACTTCTAGGAAAAAGCAAATGGCCCATGGGAATGACATCTTAAAGAAGGCAACATGAGCAGTGAAACAGAAATCAATATGTGGTATTGTTTCTCCCATGGTCAGACTATTTAGCACCAGCAGTGAAGAAGAATGGGACCTCACACTTTTATATTTAATGACCTTCTTGGAAATTTTTGGCTTCTCTTCTTTGAAAAGGTTTTGCTGGTTTAGATGTATTACTATACTTATAGATTAATACTATATTTATGATATATGGAGAACATGCAGAATAACAATTGCTTACACTCATTGTGGTTTGATCTTTCTATGGAAAAAGTCTGGAAGTAGCTAGTCCAGGGCTGATAAAAATTAAAAAAAAAATACATTAGGTGTCTATGTTCTTTATATATTTTTGCTTGTCCATATTCAGTTATTGTATTCTATACCAAAGTTATTCATAATTCAAGAATACTGGAAAAATTTCTTTTAATAGGCTACCTGAAAGACATGTATTTGGAGTAGATTCTGAGACTGCCATATAGCCTTTTTGAAACTCATCACATCATTGAATAACAAATAGAAAAGTAGTTAGCAAAGGGGGTGTATAAGTAAGTGTTTTCAAGAGAAACAGAACCAACTGTGTGTGTGTAGTTTATTATAAGGAATTGGCTCACATGATTGTGTGAGCTGGCAAGTCTGAATTTGTAGAGAAACCCAAATCCTAGAAATTCTGGAAAGAATGATGTTGAATTCTTAAGTCTGTATTTCTTAGGCTGGAAACTCAGGAAGGAGTATACAGTATAGTACTGAAGCAAAACTTCTGATCTCTAGAAACTTCAGTTCTATCTGCTAATACCTCCAACTGATTTAATGAGGCCCACCCATATTATAGAGAGTAATATCCTTTACTTAAGGTCGACTGATGCTAGATGCTAATCCTATCTATGAAATACATCCATAGTAACAATTATATCAGTATTTAACCAAACGACTGGACACTAACCTAACAACTAGATACAATTAATCATCACAGGGGTTATTATTTTTGCTGGGTTGATTGACATTTATTTTAAAATGGATATACAGTTTCTTCTATATAATTGGAGTAGGGAAAAGTATGTATGTAATCCAGCAGTTCCTGTATGAAGGCACCTAGCATTTCCATGTAAAATGGTGAAGATAAAAGGAAAACTAGTAAACGCCATATAGATAAGACCAATAAGGACTCAGAGCCCTGAAAAATGAAGGGTTGGTTGTATCCAACATGAAAAATCTTAAATCAAATGAGGTACTAAATACGGATATAGGATACATAGGATGTAAAATGAAGGAAATATTTATACCAAATATACTTTCATGACCAGTTGCAGAACTAATAACTGATATTTTTTCTTTCCTTCAAATATTTATTTTTAACTGTCTTATTACTCTGAATTCTTCATTCCCCATTTATTTTATAGGTCATAAATTCTTGGTGATTAAATTTACAATTTACTCTATAGGTGATTGAGTAGTAATATATTATCAAATAGTACTAAGGGAGAAATTGATGTGACCTTGTGTTGTACCCTGAAAGGGATAGGAATAATCTTTTCACTAATGCACCAAAGAATAGGTGCATTATGTTTGCTGGGAAAACTCTTGTTGTTGTCATCTTCCTTACTTCTAAATTTAAGTGTGGAGGATTCAATATCATCATTGGGGAAAAGACTACCCCAATATGACTATGACTACTCATAATCTCTTTAACACTAATAGCCTCTGCTTCATTTAGGAGCCAAAAATAAGAGTCCTCCTTTCCAGTGTAAAAGTCAGAAGTCAAATTCTCAGGCTTCTTCTTGGATTCAGATTCCTGGCTCTGCCAATCAAATGCATAACTCGGATTTAAAACTGAGTGAAAAAAAAATGCGCTATTTTTAGAGGGCATTTTTCCTGAAAGAATAGCCTGGAGTCATTTTCTTCATCTTTTCCAAGCTTTCTGATATCTTTTTAAATAAATCCTTTTTTTTCTTCTTCTTCTTTAGTAGCTACAGTAGAATCTCCTTTGAAACCAAAGTCCTTGACAGCATGTAATATTTGATCATTTGGTTCTGAAGGATGAAAGATTTTGTCAAAATACTGAGGCTGTATTTAAACAATATAAGTGAAATATGCTGTGTCTAGTTAACTGTGGCATAACAGTATACAATAATTAAAACTTCATGATCTCAAAATTAATTCCAGATTTGAGTGAGTTCATAGAGCTATACTTGAATAAATTGAAGAGGACACTGGTTATTCTTGAGGGAAAAAAAAACCCTGAAAAATATTGAAATGAATCCTGAAATCCTTTAAATTAACTTTCTCAAGGTGTTTTCTGACCATTACTAAGGGAAATTTCAAATAAATAAAATGATATGCCTACTTCTTTGAGGAATTTTTGAATCCTAGTCCAGAGCTTGAAATATTTCCTGGATATGAAGAATGTTATTAGCATATGAGATTTAATGAGTATTAAGAGTTTTTGCCCAAATTCACCACATGGTAAGCCATTGGTAATTTTCCATTTTCTGCATATATGGCAACTGATATAATGTCCATTGCCGTAGTTTACCAAGATTGCTCAAACAAATACCACATAAAGGTTGTTCTAACAATGGGGATCTATTATCTGCAGTTTGGGAGGCTCTATGTCCAACATCAAGGTGTTGGTAGAACTTTGTTCCCCCAGAATCTGTATCATTCTGAAAATCCCCTGTCACATGGCAATCCATCTCTGTATTTGCTGCTCTGATTTCCACTGATTTCTGGCTTCTACTTCAGTGTCCAATTTCCTTTGCTTATAAGGATTTCAGCCATATTGTAAGGCCTGCTCTCATTAATTTGGCCACATCTTAACTAATATTACCATCTTCAAAGGCCCTATTTATAAATGGGTTCACACTCACAGGACCCAGGTTTGGGACTTGAGCATGTGTTTTGTTGGGGATACAATTCAATCCCCAACAGCTTTCTGGAACACAAGAAAAAAAAAAAACATTTTATTACAGTATGCAAAATACATTCACCCCATTCTATTATCCCAAAAGCCTTAAGAATTTCAGTAACAACTCTAAGTCCAAAGTCTCATCTTATTAATTATAGGATTGGTCCATCCTGGAGCAAAATCCCTCTCCATCTGTGGAACTATGAAACTTAGACAAGTTATCTGCTTCCAAAATACAATGGTGGCACAGTTATAGGTAGATATTCATGTTCTAAAAGGGAGAAGTTGGAAAGATAAAAGGGACTAAAGATCCTGAATAAGTCCAAAACTCAGCAGTGTAAGTTTCCTTTGACTCTAGGGTCTGAGAGTAATTTGTACGTTAATGCTCTTAACTCTGTGCCTGCTGGAATGGCAGCTCCATCCTTTCCAAGCAATCAGCAGTGGCTCTGCTCTCTGAACACAGAGAAGCAAGCTCCACCCTGTCTGTGTTCCTAATTTGAGGCCACACCTTCCTTAAAGATTGGGAGTAGGCCCCTTGAATTGCATGGAAAAACAAAAAGGTTCTGACAATTTTGCATGAGAAGAAGTACTGAGATCCTGAACTTAAAAGGACAGAGATGGGAAAAATGAAAGAAAAATTACTTCAAAGGCAGAAGCATGGATGCAGAGGTCTAGGCATAAAAGAGTCCTTGGGTCAAGAGAAAGGGGCTTTCACCCATGCCTTTGGGTACGGCAGTGCTTCTGCCTTGGAATTAGGATAGAGCACAACTTCCATGTGGGCATTTAGAAAGGGTAGGCCCACAATGGTGTTTGTACATGGTGGGCATTAACCCCAACTTTTGGAGGTGCAGGCCTTCCATCTCAGTTTTTTTTTTGGTGGGGGGAGGGTGGACCTTCTGCCCCAACATTCAGGACAGTGTGCCTTTCCCAGTTTTTGGAAAGAGTGTGGCCTGTGCCCCAGCGTTCTGGAAGAACCTGTCTAACACAGAGATGCTCCGATATAATGGGGCCTGTGCCATGGTGTTTAGGGAGAGCATGGCTGCTTCCCAAGTGCTTTGGAAAGGGTGGAGTTGCCACTACATCAGGCACAGAGTACCGAGCATAAATCCACAGATGAGTCTCAGACCTTCAAATTTAATTGGTTTTGAACCTGCTTAAGACCCATCACACCTTTTCCTTCCAACTGCTCCCTTCTGGAATGGGAATATCTATCCTATGGCTGACCCACCATTGTATTTTGGAAGCAGTTAACTTGTCTTCTTGTTGTTATGGGTTCACAGACTGAGAAGAACTTGTCCCAAGATGAACCACAGCCATAACTGATTTTGATGAGACTTTGGACTTATACTTGGTTTTGCAATCAATTAAGAATTTGGGGTATTAGGATGGGGTGAATCTATTTTGCATTTGAGAAGAATATGACTTTTCAGTTTCCAGAAGGTCCTCCACAAAAGACTCGTTCGAGTTCTAAACTTTGGTCCTGTGGGTGTGAGCCCATTTGTAGATAGGACCTTTGAAGGTATTATTAGTTAAGATATGGACTCATTTTTTATTGGATCTTCAAAAATATATTTAGATGGACCCAAATGCTATCAGGTTGGACCTTAATCTATATGGCTGAGGTCATTATATAGTAAGGAAATCTAGACAAAGAAAGAAATGACTGAGCAAGGGAAGTAAAAGACAAAGGAAAAATCAGATATTCTCATGTAGGACAGAATCCATAAACATTGCATCATAAACAGTTGCAAAAGTGCACCCTTGCCTTTTCATTGTTATATCATATAAATATTATTTGTTTTAATTGTTTTGTTTTCTTTCTCACTCACTTCCAACATTTTTATGTAGAGGGAGTTTCTAGTAGTAAGCTTTGCAAATGCTTCACAAGTTATAGAATATCAATACTGAATTTTGACAGAAATTCATGAGGAGTAGATAAACATCTCTCAGAGATTATGAACATGAATCTGAAGAACATAATTAATAAAATGTTAGCATGAGCCATTGTTAGACAGTGAGCACTCATATATTCAGTTATGCCAGAGACAGTAACTCTATATTCAATGAGGACATTTTTAGAAGTGTTATCTATATGAGGATGCTTGATGTTTTGGGGCAGTTGAATGGCTGAGAGTAAAGTGGACATGTCTCATTATTTTTTCATTGTTTTGACCAATAATTTCCCATTAAAAACCCTCTCTATATAGTTAGTTCTTTTACTGTGCATTCATCATCTGCTATTCAGCCCAAACCTTTGTGTTTGTTGAGACTAGGTAGGGGCTCAGCCTGCCCTTTAGCTAATTCCCCTGATTATTGTACCAGGGATCACCTATTACTCTTGATTTACGTTACTCTGAGATAGTAGGTTCTCTGCCTTTGCCATTTTTCCATTGGAATTTTCACTAGTGCAAGTTGGGCTTTAGTTTCCCAATACCTTTGTTAATCTGTTTTCATTTACTTTTTATATTCAAGACTTTCTTAAAATTTCTGGTTGCCTGAATGCCATATTTTCTCATTTTTAAACTACTATAATTTAATTTTTTTTTGAACTTGTGAACAAGAGTTTTAATATTACTGGATTCCACAATTGAATATTTTTCTACTCTAGTTCTATTGGGAAGATAGAAAGGAGAAATCTAATGGTCATCTGTGATTTGTTCTGGATTTTCCAAAGCAGCAGATCAGCAATGACTCCTGCTTGTGTTCTTCTTCTGTAAGCTCTTGGCCACCGTATGAGGGAAGTTGCTCATCATCTTCACCATCTTATGGTTTGGCTCACCTCTATTACCTCATGTATATCTTTAATAGAAACTTAGTCTTTGTGGGCATCTCTTAAACATTCTACACAGTCCCTCAAATGGTCATGAACAGCTTGACAGATACCAAGACCATTTCTTTTTAAGGCTGCCTCACCTAGCAATTCTTCTTCATTTATTTTGTGAATATAGACAGCCTCCTTCTCTGAGTGATGGCCCACGAAAGGTGTGTGATGATCTGCCAGCTTTCACATTACACCTCCATAATGAATTCTCTCCTTTCTGTCCAGCTGGTGGTTGGACCTTGTGTTGTGACTTATCTCCATGCTCTCTTACATACTGTCCTAATGGTACATCTCTCCTTCTGTGCTCCCAATGTTGTCCATCATTTATTCTGTGATCTCAGCCCACTCTCAATTTAATTTTTGAAAAGGTATGTATGCCAGTTATTTTGTATTGATTTGGGGTGGGGAGGAGGTAGGCATGTGTGTCTAGCCTGATTTTAGATCTAACTATTACAAATCAAGTACAAAAACCATATTTTTTTCTAAAAGATAGGCTTTGGTACATAATCTTCCAGCCTATATTTTCTTCTACTTAATATTTCTTACTTTCTTGAGACTTTGATTTATCTTTCCTTACTCTAGACAGCCTTAGCGTCTCTGAAGAATAGATTAGGTGCTATAAACTTGATCTTACAGAATATTCCATGCTTAACTTTATTATGACAACTGTCTCATTCGATTCTAATTGCCTTTTTTCTGTTTTTCCACCCCCTACCTTCAGATTTTGAATTCCTTGAGTGAAATAGCTTGCTTATATTCATCATATTATCTAGGATGTCTGACATTTGTCAGGAACTGAATAAATTAGAGGAATAAGTTATTGCATTGATAAATTGATTTTTAAAAGTTTTTGTTCAAATAAAATTATTCTGTCATAAGCCATGTTTATACACCACTTCAATCTCCCTTCAAGAAAATGCTCACCTCCAAGTTCAATGAGTGCAGTTGTTGGACCTGCTGGAACACCTCCAGCAAAACTTTCCATTTATGGACTGAAATCCCTCTTCCTGGACAGCCTGCAGCCACTGACTGAGCATGATGAGGGTAGTAGTGTAATGCAATCCCAGGCCATCTCTGATCCACAGCTCCCTGTTGGGTTATCTGATGCTTTGACAAATCAGTATCATGGCCTGAAACTCTCCCTGCCCAACCCTGATCCACCTCCTTTTCCTGTTCACAGCTCTCAGAGTGGGTGGAATTTGTTATGCTGACCAATTCTGCTTCATCTCCCTTTCAGCTTGCACTGGAGTTATTCCCCACTAACTTGTTGGTAGTGCTAACTCCTATTCAATGTCTGTTTCCTGAAGCACCAACTGAAACATCTGTTCATGTAAAAGAAAATAAACATTGGAAATGGTGGAAGAATATGAAAGATATTAAAGCCTGAAATGAGTTAAAATGTCTGTTTGAGCCTGTGTTTTTTAATTGACAGCCCTCTTTCACTGGGCACTCCTCAGTCAGAACTTTAATATTAGATTGCCGTATGTTTAGAGCTTTAACTTTTCTATTTTTTTCAGCAAAGGTTTCTCTAATAGATGTAACAATTATATCCACTCTTTAAACAATTTTATCAAAGAGCAATATTTTTATTATCTTAACCTAGATATATTATTTTGCTGTTATGACTCTCAATTAATCATATAGTTGTTCCATGAAATATGTTAGAGTCAAACTTATACTTACATATTAATTTTTGACAGCATTAACAATTGCTTTATTATTACAGCTATAATTCTTGTGTTTCTGCTCTGTAGAGGGTTTCACTGATGGGTCAAATTATAGAGACCGTCCCTAAGTACAGTCTCTATAATTAGGTCTTCTTATTGTGCACTCAAAAAAGGGGTATTTTAAAGCACAATTCACTTAACCTTCTAAGACATGGTGATTCTGGAGATAAAACCAAAGCAAATAAAATAAATGGTTACCAGAGTGATATTCACAGAACTGTCAAGGTTATACTTGTAATTTTATAATTTTTCTTTCCTCTTCCTTTTCTTTTCCCCCTCTATCTTCTCTTTCCTGCCTTTTGTGAAAAACTTCGTCCAATAACCATTGAGTATGCCATAGCAAGTTTGTCTTTCACATGTTGGGGAGTAGGCGGAGTCGCAGAGGCCTAGAATGGAATATGAGAACCCCAAAAGATGAGGAAGATGTCCATGTGGTGGA
>JAQZBX010029740.1:14176-27242 GCA_029593785.1 Cabassous unicinctus
TATATATATATATATATATATATATATATATATATATGTATACACACACACACATATACATATTAAGGAAAATGAGAACCTAATTTTACTCTGTTGGGAGAGAAAGCAAATATGGGAAGGGAAGAAAGAAGAAAGGAAGAAATTATAATGAACTTTGTGTGAGTATATTGGGATTGGAGATATTGGTGTGAAGTCATGGTATTGCATAGATGATGGAAAGGAAGAAAGGAAGGCAGGAAGGAAACAACAAAAGCATAGAGATGCTCAAGTATATATGTACATGTAAACATATACACACATATATACAGTGAGTGGTAGACATACATTCCTACAAATACACATACATATATACATACATACATCTAGTTCTGTTCACTAACAGACCCAAGGAATGGCAACACTCCAGTAGCAAAAAGCAATTCTCATACCGATATCTGGTTTGCTAATTACCACTCTCCACTGTAAGAAACTAAGGCTCATAAATTGCCATTTTCAGGGCTGTTAAAGCATAACACGAGCCTGAAAATGATGGCTGTGCCAGAAAGCTAGGAGATGTTAAAAAAACAATGGAGGCATATGAAAAAGACATGAAAGCTAGCTTAAAACTGATCCCAGTGGCTGATGTAAGCATGAAAATAAATTGTGATAATCAGAGACTACATCTTTTTAACATGATAGGAATCTGCGATAATAGAAGAAGAACTGGAGATTTCCATTAGCCATAGGTTATTTACATAGTCTCAGAGTATACTTTTGCACAAAATAATTATTAATTACAAAGGAAAAAGACTACTTAACAATGGAGGATTCTGTGAGATACCACAGAGCTATACAATGGAACAAATCAAACATGGGCATTATCAGTTAGGGGGTGATGAGATGATACCAAAATATCTATGATATTCCTGTCACAGAAACAAAACTTCAAAGCATCAGACATACCTGTATTTGTTGCGGTTCTCTAGGGACACAGAACTTGCAGGAGATATCTGTAAATAGTATGAGATTTTGTAAAATTGTCTTATGCAACCATGTAGATGGACAAGTCCAAATTCCTGGCTGTGAGCCAGGGACCCCTGTGAAGGTCGTCAATGAGTTCCTGGGAGAAGCTGGATGTCAGAACTAGAGATGGGAATTCTCTTTCTGAACTCTGAAATGATTTCTCTTTTTAAGGCCTTCAACTGATTGGATGAAATGTCACTCATTGCTGAAGGCAATCTCCTCAGTTGATTGTAGATGTAATCAGCCATAGATGCAATCAACTCACTGATGATTGAAGTGCATGAAATTACAATTAGCCCATGCTTGCTTTCCCAAGCAACTGGGCACCATTACTTTGCCCAGTTGACACATTGACCTAACCATCACAAAACCCAAACTGAATAGCGTTTGTAAACCATTCTGCCCATTAACTTCAGAAGTTTTAACATTTATTAAAGTCACATAAAGACTGACCAACTATTCCAGATCAAAAGAGATTAAACAGACTCTACAACTAAATGCACCACTAGATTGGGAATTGTATACTTTTGCTTTAAAGGGCATAATTGGGACAACTGGAGAAATTTGATCAGAGTCTTATGAATAGATGGTAGTAAAGCATTGTTAATTCCCTGATTATAATGGTTACACTATGAATACATAGGAGAATGCCTTTGTAAGAAATATACATACTCTTGGCCCTCTCCTTTGATTTTTCCTGGGTGGCTTCAGTGGCTTGGACTGGCTTTGGGATATGAAGGGAAGCTGTCGGAGCTGCTGTGGCCTTGGCACTGTGGGGAACAGCCATGGGGGAGGCAGGTACCCCTCAATGGGCAGAGACTCAGAAGCAGTATGTCATTACTGGAAACTTCAATGTGTTGGCTGCTAAAATTGCTGTTTTGTCATCCAGTTGCACTATTCAGCTTCAGAAGTGGTGGGAAGAGTCTACTTTTCAGGTCCCATGTGTGAAGAAGAAACAGGCAATGAGTAAAGACAGGTCTTCTAGAAAAGGAACTGAAAATGGAATGGAAACCTAAAATAAAACAGACACTCCTAGTAATAGGAAGGAGAAATCTTCATAATGAAATACGAGCTAATTGATTAACTCCCCAAAGAAATCTACTCTTTAATATATGTTTCTGCACTAGAGACTTTCTGTTCTTGAAAATACTCTGTGCTCTTTGTTCTTTGCAGTTGTACTGTTTCATGTATTTTTTGTTGAAAGAAATTTGAGGGGAGGATGATTATTATGAGTAAAAAAAAACATTTTAGTTTAGACTAAACTATGGTCTATAAAATAGCTTAAGGATCACAACCATATTATGTTTTGTTTTGTTTTGTTTTTACCTTTAAACATTTTCCTAATGATCTGGACAGATAATTACAACATTCCACATATAAGTTATATAGTAACTTGTTCCAACAATTTTTTATAGTATAAAAAAATGATCTGTTCTAGCAAGATTATGTTTTTTAAGTTCTTTTTCAGGAAAACAATGGAAACAGTATAAAAGTGGAAGTCAAACTTTGTTTTCAGTGTTCTTTAATTTTTAGAAAGTTTTTGTAGAATTTACAGCAAAAGAAATGATTTGTAAAATCACCAGAATAATCATGCTCTGTGATGGATTTTAAATCAATTTTAATATTTCATTAAAAGACCATTTAATTCTTGTCTTCTAAGGAATTTAATAGAAAGAATAACATTATGAAAAACTAAAATCATGATATCTATTTCCACACCTCATGAACTTTAGGTGTTTTTTTTTCCCTCAATTTATAATATTGTCTGCAAAAATCAATATATTAATGCTATCCTTGCCTGTATCACAAAACTATTATGAGGCTAATCCACAGATATATGAGAAAACTATTTCTAAAATACACATATAATACAAGACCCTTTCAACAATCCATTTTGTCTGCACAAAGCTGGAGTGATATCTGTATTAGTCAGTGCAAGAGGAGGGAAAACACAACTGTTCCAATAATAGTTTGATTCTAAGCAGGTTTTTTTTTTTATGTTTAAGAATGAACTAGTAGAAAAAGATGAGAAGTTTAAAAAGGAATAGGAAAAATTTCACATAGAAGGAGAAAAGAAATTTGGACATTATGCATGATCTTAAATCCAAGGGTATGTACATATTTTACAGAATTTCACATTTTCTTTAGGAAAACATACCAAGTTATAATATTGACAGACCTGGAGAAAATATTTGCTATGTGTGCTACAGAATGGATTGCTATCCTAAATATACAAAACTGTAAGAAACAAGAGAACTAACAGGAAAAATAAGGTCAAGAAAAAATGTATAGAAGTAGAAGGGCACTTATAAATTCACTTGTAAAATCAGGAAATTCTGCTTGGATTTATTAAATTTACATGTTGTGCTTTTCAGTTTCAAGCAACTGAAATGTAATATGGAGCTCATTTAGGCAGAGATGAGTTTAGTAAGAGAATATTGTGAGTCTGAGACACTGTGGGTAAACCTGAAAATAGGGGAGGGGAGGGCAGAGTTAATCAGCCATGAACAATGATAAAATGATGCTACAAAAATGCTTCCATGAAGAAACCCCTACTGCTTATGCTGAATAAGAACACCCTATTTGCACACTGGCAACTGTGACACTGACAGTGGAGATGCTGTAGCTACTGCCAGAATGATTTAGTTGAGTTGCTGTTTCCTTGTGTCTCTAATTTCTGATACATTACATGGGGAGTGTGTATCTACCTGTAGTTTTTTGCATGTACCCTTAATTTGAGGGAAATTGGGCATAAGATATTCACCAGTCCATTTAGACTCTACATAATGTGGCAGGAGGATTCCTAAAAGGAAATGGGTATCTGTTTCAGGATGCTGGAAAACCAGTGTAGCAATTTGGAAGTTTGATGAAGTTACGAATTCCAAAAATAAATATTGGATTATGCTTATAAACTTATCTGTTCATCTGGGCATGATTAAGTTATAACTGGGTCTTTGATTGGGCCACATGAGTAGGGTGTTGAGCCCCACCCCTTGGTGGGTGGGGAATTGAAGATAAAAGGCATGGCAAAGGACAGTGTTGGAGCAGTTTTGAGTAGAAATTTGGATCTTGGAGTCTTGAGCTGGAGCCGCTGGAATTAAGAGAGCTTGGTCTTGAGGAAGGAGAGAAGGCTCCAGGATAGAGACAAGCCATTTGCCTGATAGTCTACAGCTGGCCTTGTGGAGAGAAGCAAAGCCTAGAGAACTTCATAGTCTAAAGCTGACTTTGTGGAGAAAACAGAGAAGCTAAGCCTGGAGAGAAACACAGCCCCGGGAAGAGCGGAACCCAAGAAGTCTGAACCCTGCCAAATGTCAGCAGCTGTCTTGCTCCAACATGTGGCAATGGACTTTGGTGAGGGAAGAAACTTATGCTTTATGGCCTGGTAACTGTGGACTTCTACCCAAAATAAATACACTTTATAAAGTCCAACTGATTTCTGGTATTTTGCATCAGCACCCCTTTGGCTGACTAATACAACCAGAAATACAGAGGTCCAGTAAGAGGAATAAGACCCACCCTGGGCCATGCCCTGAAGTGATCTATTCAAAAGGAAGGTCCCAGTTAGGTCCTGGTTCAATGAGACTCAGAGACAGACCAAAGTTCAGGCAGAGAAGTTTATTATATCACTGGCATGGCAGGAGTCTGAAGAGAGACTTCAACCCATCTGGCTGAGCAGTCGAGTACGTTTTGAACTGGCAGAGTTGGGCGGGCTTTAGAGGGGCACGAAGATATGGAGTGGAAAAGTACCATGCTTGCTGTTCTCAGGGTAGGGAGTGACTTTCTGAGGACTGCCTTGTCGTTTGGGGAGAGAATGTTCTGTGGTTCAGCAGGACTGTGAAATGAGCAGGGGCTGGAATGGAGCATTCTGCATTTGGACAAGTAGCTTGAGCTCAGTGTCAGGAAGTCACAATCTGACAGTCCCTTAACTGAATCTACCCACAGAACTGGATTAATTTAAGAACATAATTTTCTGGGGTCCACAAAAGACTCCAGCTTCCATACCTTCTCTCCCTCTGATGTACTATAAGAAAATTATTATTAAGAATTTTGAATTCATATGCTTTCTGATCAATAGTCTTTGCTGCTTTAGCCTAGAATTGTGAATGATGTCCTTTGTCCTATGGAATGTTATAATGCTGCTATGCAGGCAACCCCATCATCCATTACCCAAAAAACAAATGTTTAGGAGGAGCAAGTCACCAGATGTGATATTTACACATCCTGTTTGTATCCCTGTAAAACTAAAAGCTAAAAACATTGTGTTCCTGTTCAATGAACCATAAATAGAATAGAACAAAGACACCTTGAGACACTGGGTCTCTCCTGTGGTGGGCTGCCACCCCCTGCCAGATGGATTCGGTTACTTTCGATGAGGTCATTCCTCATGAGTTGAAAGACTCATTGGAGTTCTGAGGTTCAGAACCCCTTAAAAAAGGTAGCCCCTAAGCTGCCAGTCAGAGCCTCACCCAGGAGGGAATGCCCTTCCTGGGACCATTTTTCCAATCGGTACTCTGATCAGCTGCAAAGGGGCCCCCAGCCACGTGAGAGTTCAGATGTTGAGTTTCCCCCGAATTTGGTGAGTGGTTGTATATACTTTCATTCTTTCCTATGTCTTTAATTAATTGCTCTTCTTTTTTGTGATTGCTCAATTGTTATAATCATTTAATATAACTGAAATTCCTTTGATTGAATGAAACTGCCTCTGCATAACATCTAGAGTTTCTGTCTCTTCCCTAGCAGAACACCCCCAAACCACTCTCACGCCTAGTGCCTAGGAGAGGGAAAGAAATAAAAGAAATTATAATATTTAATCATTTTCTACTTGTGGAAAAATAACGGTATCATTTTCAACCCATATAAAAATTATGAATCGATCTTTTTCAATATATATCTAAATTGTTGAGCAAGTGATTCAAATTTTGGGAATTTATCTCCAGAAAATAGTTAAATATATGTGCAAATACTTAGATTAAAAATACATTCTCAAATACCAGAATTGGTTTTGTTAGAGATTGATGAAAATAATTTAATTGCCAGTTAATAGGGCAATAGTAAATATTTCAAGTATATTGATACCTTGGAATTAAACACAGACATTAATATAATGATGTACATGTTCATAAAAGACCTGTTTCAAATGTCCACAACTTCAATCATAATAGTAAAAACACGGAAACAATGCAAATGGTTTACAATTGTGGTACATTAATACAACAGAATACTCAGCAATAAAAAAGAATGAACTACTGATATATGTAGCAACATATATGAGCATGTGACAAAAATTTGGACACACAAGACTGAATACTCTATGATTCTATTTAAATGAAATTTTGGAAGAGCAAAAGTAATCTATAGTGATAGAAATCAGATCAGGTATCGCCTGAGGCAGAAGTATTGTTGGAGGTAGTGATTGCTAAGTGACATGACAAAACTTTCTGAAGAGGTGACATATTCTTTATCACTTTTGGGGTGCTAGTTGCATCGGTACACACATTTGTTAAAAGTCATTGTGGGGGGAGTGGATGTGGCACAAACAGTTGAGTGCCTGCCTCACACATGGGAAGTCCCAGGTTCAAATCCCAGTGACTCCTGAAAAAACAAAAACAAACAACAGACAGAAAAAATGAGAAAACCAACTCAGAGAAATCAGCATGGCTCAGGGTTGAGTGCTGGCTTCCCACATACGAGATATGGGGTTCAAACACTGGCCCAGGTAACTCAAGAAAAAAAAAAATCTCATTTGAACCATACCATATACTAATTGTACCTCATTTAAAAATAATGTACTGATGAACGTGAACTGATGAAGAACACTCAAGAAATATTATTAAGTAAAAAATAAGGTTGCAAAACAAAGCAATGCATAATGTAAAGCATGAGTGTATGTGTTTGTGTGGTGGGTATGTGTGTGTCTGTAAAGACAAAAATTCTAGAATCACATAGACTAAATTGTTTGCATTTGTTTAAAAACGAAATTTTAAAATTTTATTTTGTGTATTCATTTGTTTTCCACAGATAACAGTATTAAAATCACAAGCATATACATTATATAATAAATTATTTGGAAATAAAAGTCAGTAAATATTGAATTTCTTAAATAATTTTTTTTTTTAATACTTGGATTACATAAATGTTACACAAAAGTTATAGGGATTCCCACATGCCTCACCTCCCACACCTCCCACAACCTCCCACAAAAACATCCTTCATTAGTGTGGCACATCACCTGCAATGTATATACATATCCTGGGGCTTTGCCTTTAAGTATGGACCATAGTTCACATTGTAGACCACACTCTTTCTCACACAGTTATGCATGTTATATGCTGATGTAAAATGGCCTAAATCTGTCGTTGCAGTGTCACTCAGGATAATTCCCAGGTGCCGAAAAAGCCCCTGTATTACAACTGCTTTTCCCTCTCTCTGCCCCCAGAATGTTCAGTGGCCACTGGCTCCACATTAATGTTGTAATTTCTTCCATTGCTTGAATCCAAAATGTCTATAGCAGAATACCAGTAAGTCCACTCTAGTCCATAGCACTTCCTCCAGTCCTGAGGAGTCTGGGATGGTGATGTTCACTCCACCTACAAGTGAGAGGGGGCTTATATCACATGGATAAGATGGATGGGATTATACTGCCTGAAGCTGCAGACCCTCTCCATTCCCTGGGATCAATGTTATCCATCATCATCTCACTGGCAGGTGTCCTGGGTGAGTTCATTGAACTGCAGAGTAGGAGTTGCAGCTCCACCGAAATTCCAGGCCCAGCTGGCACATGGACAGCCCAAAGACTCAAGTCTCTGGATGTACAGCTACAAATTCCAGCACGACATATAGGTTTGAATAGAAGGGACAGATGAACCATGTGCAGGAAAGACATTAGAGTCCAATTCTGTCACTCTCAGCAGCACAGGTTCTAATGTAAGTCCCGCTGATAAGGCACCAAACTCGGGAGCTATTTGCCCAGACATAGGGCCTGGGTGTCTCCAGAGCCCTCAGGAGCCCCTTTATTTGGGGTGATATCCACTTTGGAAGCCTATAAGGTGCTACTGAGATGTGCATAATCGTTACCTCTGGGAGGACCTCCCGACACACTTTGAAGTCTCTTAGCCATATGAACTCATCTGTCTTTACCTTTTCCCCCTTTTATTCAAGATCTTTTTCCAGTCATATTGCCAGTTGGCACTTGGTAGTAATCCCTCGTTGCCAGGGAGGCTCATACCTGGGAGTCATGTCCCACACTGGGAGGAAGGTAATGCATTCATGTGCTGAGTTTGGCTTAGAGAGAGGCCACATTTGAGCAACAATGCGGCTCTCAGGAGGCAACCCTTAGGTACCCCATAACAATAGGCTAAGTTTCAATTTTAAGAGCAAAGACTCATAAGTCTAGTCATCAATAACAAGGACCCATCAGTGGATCATCCTCTTTTGCCAGACACTGCCCCTGTACTTGGGGGACTGTTGCTGCTCCCATGGAGAATGTGGCAGAGCTCTCCATGATGGGAATTCAGTATTCTCTCATTTATTGAATGATCCTCCACCCACTGTTACCATGCCCCATGAACATATCAACAATTTTATATACCTTGTATGTATGTTCAGGTGAACTTCCTCCCATGCACCCCCATTCCTAACAACCCCCAACAACAATCTTCTCCCACCGCAGTTGTAATCCTTCTTGTGATCCAAAGCTTCTTTAAAGATGAGGCCAAATACAATTAACAGGAAAATGAAATAACAATGATAAGTTTAAATGTAAGAGATAAAATACATGAAAACTTAAAGAAAAAAACTAAAAATAAAATAAAAGATTGGGATATGCAGAAAATGGAAAAAAAATTAATTAAAAAAAAGTTTTTTTGACATTTTGTCTTTTATCACTGCAATATCTGGTGTCCAGTCTATACCGGACACCACTCACTCTCCAGTGCCTCACTCCTTTACATTTAATTTTCAAAGAAGTTTTTGTTTCACAGCAAAGTCACACACAGAATACCAGAGAATCTCATATATCCACCTCCTCTCCCTTTCCTCACCCCATATTAAAACCTTTTTGTATGTGGATGGTAGCATTGTTATAACTGATATACAGATAGTGAAACATAGCTATTAAACATTGTCAATGGTTTAAGGTATGATTTACATTTTACACTGTACACTTTTATAAATTTTGGTGATATTTACCATGTCCTGTGTCTATCACTGTAAGGCAATGAAAAACATTTCCCCTGACAATTAAATACCCCCTGTTCGATCTATTTTGTTCCTCCCTCCCCATCCCCCCAGGGACCATGACAACACCCTGGCTTGACTCATTGGATGTTGTTGTCAGTGTGAGGTGCAAAGGAAGAGTCAGAGAAGTTGATGCATATGAAGCAGAGGCTGCAGCTCACTCAGGCAAAACAGCCCCGAGATCACTGTGACCCTCTCTTTTATTCAGCTTACAACAGTGGATAAATTCTCTCCCCCGCATCTTGCTTTCCCACCGTGTTTCTCTTACTATGGCAAGAACACTGCCTTCTCTGGTGGTCTACCAAGGGGCATCAATATCAACATTTTTCCAGCCCTAAATGCCTTAGTCTATCTAATATCTCAGCTGGTGCATGGGAGCGCTACCTGTTTGTGAGTTCCCAGACAATCTTTCTTGGGAATTTAGACAATAACATCTGTGTGGTGAGTTCATTTCGCTCTGCCTCCTCCCACTGACATCTGCAGTATGCAGTGTCCTTAGAGACATTTACTAATGTGTCTCTGCCAGCAAACATGCTTTTTGAATGCTTAACCCTTTATGCTGTGACTCTCAGCATCTTCTCCAACATCTCCCCCTTTTTTGTTTTTTGTCCAGGGTGACTGTGCCTGTCTTAGGTTGCCCTCCTCTGATAGTCTTACCCATCTTTGGAAAACCAGCCAAGCTGCCATGGACAGGGATTTGAGAGTCACGGGTTTTAAGCAGAATCAAGTTGCTGGCATGGCTGGTCTTATGAGCCCTATTAATGAGGAACAGCAGCGCTACGTGAATGCCTCCTAATACAGTTAAGAGTAGCAAAGCACCAATGATCACCACACCGAAGTTACTAGAGAAGAAATGATCTAGAATGCACATTAATTTGGTGTAAGTATGGACATTTGGGCTGAGAAATTGATTAAATTGGTCAGTTAAACCTGAAAGGTTTTCTAATAGATTTTTCACTTACTTTTAAAACTTATTTCAGCACTACTCAAGGTAGCATTTACAAACCCAATTTCCCCAAGATATCTAAGGCATTGCTACCCTCTAGTCCTTACTTTAGGCCCTGTATCTTGCCTGAGACTTTTTTTGCAGTTACTCAGTCTCACTGACTCAACGTATCTTGCTTGCACTGTCTCAATGTATCTCGACCAAGATGTCTTGTGCTGTATTTAGTCTCGAAGACTCATCGCACAGGCTCAACATGATTTTGTGCGATACTTAATCTCACAGACTCAACATATTTTGTTCGCACGAGCTCAACACCTCTTGTCCGAGATGTCTTATATTTAGCCTCTGCTTTAATCTTTGCTTTAGTCTCTGCTTTAGTCTCTGCTTCCTTCAGGTCTGGTAATGGGGAGAGACACCCAACTTTTCCCGCCCTGAAGGCCACCATAAAACTTTGGTGGGATGTCCTGCCAGTTGGAGAAGGGTTTCGAGGGTCTCTCCTCATCACCAAGATCCCGGGATACTGGATGAACCCACAATTGAGTGGGATCACTTATTTAAAACAAAATTTTGAAGACAGAGAGTTGGACTAGAGGTACCAGTAATTATCTACATGCACTCGACTATGGTTAGCTCCAAGAATATGCTCCCATTTTCGGGTTCAATCTAAGTTTATCTGGCTCCTTGTTTCTTCCTTCATCTACCCCTTATTTTTAATTGTAACAGCATGATGTGCGTAGTAACAGATTGTTGGTGCATTAATTGTTTAAGTTGTCACAATCTTCTGCAGATTAAATAATATAGAAAACACAATATTAAGACAATTATACATATGAACATAACAGATCTTGATAAACCATAACCATTGTGTAGGATGCAACTGTTCTAACCCATTCATTAAACCTTTTAAAATATGTTCCCCAGTTATAACTTGTAATTGTTTTTCAAATGTTTGATTTATCTTCTGTTGCAAGTATAGAATTTCCTTTGTTAAATTATCATGATTTAAAAGATGTTTTTTTCACAGACCCAAGGAAACTCAGTTGCATTGTAAAGCACAGGAGTAATACAATAAGATGTTTGATTCCAATCACATTTCATTTTCATTTGTAATTTCATAGCTTGAATCTGATCTCCTAACAAAATAACAGATTGTCTTAGATCCACTAATTCCTCGTGTATTTCTGAATCTATTTGTCTTTGAGTTCCCTATAACTGTTCTGAATTTTGTTGCCATGTTCACATGAAGTCAGCAGTTTGAACTCCTGGTTGAAGGACTATTACTGCAGTAGCCACTGTTGATGTTACGGCTATAATATCCATAATTACAGCTATTAGCATTCCAACAAATCTTTTTGCCCTTTTCAGCAATCTTTTGGAGATAGAAGTCAATATCCCCATAACTGGGGTCTCCTGCCATTCCTGATTCATCTGTACCGGCAACCACACTCCAATTCTTTCTCTTTAGATGTAAAGACTAGAGGTATTTGGGAAACTAATAGAATTGTTAATGCAAGTATATAAAGAGCATTTGTTTAAACATTCTATTGCCCCATTACTATTGTTCCAAACAATATTACCCAATAACAGAACATAAGGAAGATGTACACCAGCTCTAACCCATTTAGTATTATTACAAGTAAGGGTAAAAGTATAATTAGTACTTATATTAGAAATGTGGCCCCACCAAGAACTAACAGTGTGGAAAGCCACTGCTAATTTCTACAAATGCGGCTGAGTGGGATGACCCACCCTGAAAGGATTAGGCAGTGTAAATCCTCCCCCATGACAGATAATAGAATTATTTGCATGTGTACTTATGTTTTGGTTCTCCTTATGCCATTTTAATTTGAATGGCTGGCCCATTTTCATGAGCAGAGCCTACAGGGCTCCAATCATTGATGATTTCATAGGAATTATTAATTAATACTAGTAGTTCTGAGCTGTGACACACAGTCCATGGAAATACAGGACTGTTAGCGTACACATAAGGAATCTGGCACACTAGAAACAGTCCTTTACAGGCAAGTTGGCAGGGGAGGCTGACTGCTGACAGGTTTTCTTGTTATGAAGTTACTTTTATTATTATTATTAATTTGGTTTTCTGTTTAATAATGATTTTTTGGAATTAGCCATTTAAATATTTTCATTTAAACAGTGCTTCCTCAAAATCTCCATAACTATTCTTAACCACATAGACTTTAGACATTTTATCTTAAGACAAATTTTACCTTCACAGAACACATTCTCTTAAACAAATTTACCAAATTTTAGTAGAGCTATTTTAAGAAATTTTATTTATCAATTTAATATTACCATCCAGAGGTATCAAAATAGATATTGACACTGAACAAACAGACAAACGCAAAAAGAGTTATGACACACCAACAGAAAGATAAAGCTTACTAATGTGACCCATAATTTTCACTTTTTTGGTATGGCTGTTTTCAAGCTCTCCATCATTTCACATCTTTGATTTTACTGTTTTTAGAATTTTTTCTGGAATCTGTGTTACCTGTAATATATAAGCTTGTTCTCTGAAACACTTTTGTTCATAATCAGCAATGATCTAAGACAACTTAAACAGCAGAAATACAGTCAAGCTCTAATTTAGCAGTTTACACAGATATTTAATATGTATATTTTGGATTACTACTTTTTAGGAGTACACTTAGGCTTAAAGTTTAGGAGTAAGCTAGTGATCCAAAACTAAAAGCTCTTTTTAACACCTTAATAAAAATTTTGCATTAATTTTATCAATTTGACCACACTGGCCCAAACAGAATCAGCATGGGAACAAAACAGAAAACACCAATGTTGCCAAGTTTTTCTAATCTTCTAGTGGTTTAATTCTATTAGCCCCTATCATCCCACAGCCTTATTATT
>JAQZBX010029741.1:6338-27260 GCA_029593785.1 Cabassous unicinctus
CAATGTCCTTGTTTATTGATATTGCTATGTTTAATTATTTAAAATAGTTTAAATGTCCAATCGACATTTTATAAGCTCTTTTATTTGAAACAAAGAAAAAGGAAGAACAAACACACAGCAAAATGGACACAGCAAACACAAGCAGCAAGGGGGGGATAAATAAATAAATAAATAAATCTTTAAAAAAAAAAAAGAAAAAGGAAGAACTATGAAACTGGTTAACAGGAGTCCAGTCCCAGCTCAGGCACTAAATTAGGCAGCTCTAGCCTCTTCTCTAAGCCTCAGTCTCCTCGTCTGTATAATGGGGTTGACCATCCCTGCCTCCCACTGTTGTTGGAGGATGAGGGCCTCTCTCAGAAGGGCTGCACCTGTGGCCCAGAACCAGGAGGCTCGGTAAATGCTGAGACATCCTAGACCAGGGTCCTTCCAACTAGCACACACGCCCAGCGGCTAGGCAGGGAGAGGTACCCAAACCTTTTTAATCTTGCATCCCCATCTGTAAAAAAAAATGTTTGTGCACTCCTCTGCAATAAGGTGCACATGTTACCTATGAATTATACATGTATGACTATATTTGCATATTTTGTACATTATACAACATGGACAAAAGCAGAAAAAAATTAAAGTGAAATAGGAAATAAATGTAAACTGAAGCTCTGAGTATTTTTTCCATCTTCCTCCTCACCACACTTTGGAGGCCACTAGCTTAGGCTGTGGGTTCCTAGAGCACAGAGTCCATTGAAATGTTGTCAGTGTTAGAGTTCTAGCAAATTGCTGACACTCAGGCTAGAGTTTCTTAGAGGGAGAGTGTGGTTGAGCCTGGTTTATATTTAAAAACAACAACAAGTAAATCATTTACACCAGAGAATCTGCCTCTGTGGGACCCCAGAGCATCCTCTGCTTCTCTGAGCACAGCCTCCCTGCCTAGAGCCTGAAAGAGCTAGACCAAGTGATCTCAGAGGAAGGGTCCTTTCTGCCGTCCCCAGGCTCATCCCGCCCCAACCGCAGGAGGGTGGCCTCTCCTGGGAGGCCAGGAGACCACGGCAATTTACAGCCCACTGGGGCCCAGCCTCACTAAAATCCAGCTGAGCCTCACCCGCCTGGCCTCCAGGACACCCGCCAGCCCAGCGCAAGCTGCTCGTAAAACTCCTCCAGACATAAATCCTGAGGCCCAGTTCCATCAGCACAGAAGGCCAGCAGTAAATTCGAGGCTTTGTGGTCTCCAGCAGCGAAGCTTCCTGGGAGAATTCATGTTTCACCCAAGGATAAATCACCCTCGCTGTAAGCATTTGCTCATTTGGTTGAAAAACGGTTGTGCAAAGGGCAACCTCTCCCAACTCCCCACCCCAAGGGATTCCCCAAATGGACTGCGAGCTCTCAGCCTGCTCCAGCTCTCAGAGCTTCAGCCAGGAGCCCCCAGGACTGGCCCCACTTCCCCTGCCTCAACAGACCCCTCACTCTCAGCCATCCTCCTGCATATCCTCCAGGTCAGGGAAAGACACCAGCATAACCTCCCAGGCCACGAGAAACTCCAGCCAGGAAGACCAAGGGAGCATCCTACGTCTCACCCAGGACCCCAAGTCTGGCCATCACCATGTTCAGATAGGCCTGAAATTGAACCAAGAGGCCGTGAGACCTTGAACAAGTAAAACCACCTCCAGTGTTTATACTTTTTTTGAAAACTGCACAAGTCCCATGCAAGAGAATAAATTGCAACAGCCATTTTTGGAGGGCTGTGTGGCACGGGGCGCTAGAGACTTTTGATATTTCAATGCTGTGTTGATCTCTTTACGTAGCTCTTTAGAAAGGACAAATGTTTCAATCGCTCTTCCTTGTGCACGATATATCTCATGATAAAAGAGCAAATGGCAGAAGCACCTGATAAACTGTGTAAAAAGGGGGAAAGAACATGTGTTCATTGTTGCTTACCAATGCATGGAAGAAATTTCTAGAAGGACACATTATGCATGAAGAATAGTGGTTACCTCTGGAGCCTTGGAAGACGGGTTGGAGAAAGACTCCTCACCAATTTCATTTGTGTTTCTTTTGAATTTGAGTCATGTGACACCTGAATTCTCAGGCCAGGCTCCATAGATGGATGGTAGGTATATTCTTTTTTTTTACTCCATTGACACAGCAGTGGACATCCTTGTTCATGTTACCTTATGCATCTGTGGTAGATTTTTCTCTAGGATAGATACTTAGAAGGGGAATGGCTGTGTCAAAGGGTGTGATCACCTCCACTCTTGACAGTTAATTTGCCTGAAAATGGTTCTACCCATTTACTGCCCACGTGCCTCTGTTTCTCCCATGCGCTCAGCCACACTAGATGCTACTGATTTTCAAATTTACCCTTCACATTGATATCATGTTGTTGTTTCTATGAGCATTTTCCAAATGGTAGTAGAATAATCCCCTAAATGGTGAGGTTGAACATCTTTTCATTCCCTCTCCAGCCACCTGTGTTTCTTCTTCTACTAACTTCCTGCTCAGATCCATTATCATGCCTCTTAGATTGCTTATCTTTTCTTATTGATTTGCAGTAGATCTTAATGTACCCAGGGTATTATTCATTATCTGTGGTGTATGTTGTAAAGACTTTTTCCTCCTGATCTGTGTCTTGGCTTTGAATCTTGTGAATGGTTGCTTTTGTCACAAACAACTTTAAAAAAAAAAAAAATTTTTTTTTTTTTTTTTAGAGAGTCAAATTTCTCAATCCTTTATTTCCTGGCATCTGTACTGGGAGCTTTTGTGTCCTCATCTGATAAAAACCCAGCCTTGAAGGATGGTTACAAGGCATAGAGACAGTCTGAATAAAGACAGTGCTGAGCCAATGATGCAAACATGGACATTTTGAGGGTCTCCCTGCCTCAACTTGCCTCCCATCCCTCCTGACAGAGCAGCCAGAGTGAACTTTCTGAAGCCATCATTCTCCTGCTTAAAAATCTGACAGCTTCCTAAAGAGGATGATGTGCCAATGCCTCTAGTGGGTGAAAATGCAAATACCTCCAAGGGCTGAGCAACTAAGTAAATGCATAAACAGGCAGGGTGGGGAGGTGGCAATCATACTTCCAGGCCACAGGGGACATCAGAAATGCAAGCCCGGGCTTGCCAGATCTTCTGAAGAATATAGAAAATCTCTATCTTTAAATGTGAATTTCTCCATCATTTAGAAATTACTGCAACTAGATTTTTAAGCCACTGTCAGGGTCAAACAAGACCCATCTGTGAGCCAGGTGTGGCCATCTCTGCCCTCGACCATCTGGACCTAACCCACCTTTCCAGATTCACCTCATCCCCCTTCCCTACCTCATACAGATGTCACGCCAGCCACACTGCACCATTGTGGATGCACCATGTTTTTCTCAGATCTGTGACTTTGCACATGCTGATACCTCTGCCCAACACACCCTTCCCTGCTCCTTTCCTTCCTGGCCAACTCTCACTTGCTCTTTAAAACTCAAGTCAGCTGTCCACTCCAATTACCCAACCCCAGATAGAATCCTGTGCTCCTCACAAGTGGTCCCATTACTCGTGACTCCTCTGTTATCCTGCTCCTGGGGTCACAAAGAGACCTGCTCCTGGGGTCACAGAGAGACTTGGGAGAAAGAATTCCTGGGGTGAAATCCCTGCTCTGCCACTTCCCTGCAGTGGGTCCTTGGGCAAGTGACTTAACCTCTCTTTGCTTCATGTATTAGTCAGCCAAAGGGGTGCTGATGCAAAATACCAGAAATCAGTTGGTTCTTATAAAGGGTATTTATTTGGGGTAGAAGCTTACAGTTACCAGGCCATAAAGCACAAGTTACCTCCCTGACCAAAGCTGATTGCCACGTGTTGGAACAAGATGGCTATCAACGTCTGTAAGGGTTCAGGCTTCCTAGGTTCCTCTCTTCCAGGGGCTTGCCTCTCTCCAGGCTCACCTACTCTGCTGGCTCCACAAAGCCAGCTGTAGACTATCAGGTGAACGGCTCGTCTCTTTTGCTGGGGCCTTCTCTTCTTCCTCACGACCAAGCTCCTCTGTGAGATTACTTCCCCAGGCTCCAGCATTAAAACTCAGCATCAGAACTCCAACATCAAAACTCCAACTCTGTCCTTTGCCGTGTCTTTCATCTGTGTGTCCCCACCCACCAAGGGGCAGGGACTCAATGCCCTACTGACATGGCCCAATCTAAGCCCTAATCATAATTTAATCACACTCAGAGGAACAGACCAGTTTACAAACATAATCCAGGATCTATTTTTGGAATTCATAAATAATGCCAAACTGCTACACCTCAGTTTTCTCAACTGTAAAATGGAGGTGATAAGACCTACACTTGCTCAGGTTTGGGGAAAGATAAATTGAAATAGGTAAGAGAAGTTCCTGGCACATAGTAGGGGCTTCATAATGGTTTGTGGAATAAAAGGAAAAAATGAAATAAAGAACTGGAAAAAATTTGCTAACTTTCTGGAAGGGAGTTTGTGGTATTGTCTGAACGTCTCTGCATCATGTCCTGATTTGGAGAAAGCTGTCCCTCTGCTTCCCAATGAAAAGAGAACAGAATGGGGTGGGAAGGGACTCTATGCAAGGCAGGGAGAGGCCGTTCGGCTCCACGGTGAGCCCTGTGTAAACTGGGAGCTCAGTCCAAGGTATTTCCCCTTTCCAAGCCTCAGTGGGACCCACGAGGTCAGGATGTGAAAGCAGCCTGGCTTACAGCACTCAACCAAGGTCCGTTCCTTCCCCCTCCCTTTGCTTTATTTCATTTACTGTTCACTTAGGGAGCACTTACTGTGTGCCAGGTTCTGTGGTGTATACTGCAAGCTCGCAGATGAATCAGATGAGGTTCCTGCCCCTGTGAAGCTCTGTATGGGGTGGGGGAGACAGATGAGCAGACATCTAGCTACTCTCCAACTGGAGAGGAGCCAGGACAGAGAAGTCCTGGGGAGATTACTTCTGCCAGGTTGGGGGGACAACAGGAGCCACACCCACATGCCTGAACTTGGGGTCAGGAGCTGAGAAGATGGAAGTTTGCTGGGTGAAGGAAAAAGTGAGGGAGAGGCAGCCTGAGCAGAGGCTCAGAGGTGGGACTGAATGAGGTCTGTGTTAGGACTAAAGATGGGAGAGGGAAGCGGATGTGGCTCAAGCGATTGAGCTCCCGCCTACCGTATGGGAGGTCTGTGGTTTGGTCCCCAGTGCCTCCTAAAGAAGACAGTAAGATAGCATGACGGGCAGGCGTGGCAAGCTGACACAACAAGATGACACAACAAGAGACACAAGAAGAAAAACATATTGAGAGACACAACAAAGCAGGGAATGGAGGTGGCTCTAACGATTAGGTGCCTCCCTCCCACATCAGAGGTCCCGGATTTGGTTCCCAGTGTCTCCTAAAGAAACAAGGAAGATGAACAGACACAGCAAGTGTAAACAACGATCAGATAGGGAAAAATAAATAAATAAAATAAATCTTCAAAAAAATAAAAGATGGGAGAAAGTTTCCTCCAGCCAGATGGCAGAGGCTTTGCATGCCAGAGGCTTAAAACTGGGGGCTCGGGGCTGAAGCTAGCTCAGAAACGGGTTTTGTTTGACCCTCAGAAGGCTTTTGTTTGAATTTGTGGTGAACTGCTTTAAAGTTGGGATATATTATGTAAAACTCTGGATTTTAGGCTTCTCTAGAAAAGTCAGAAGATCTGATGGGCTGAGCCAGAGCTCACACAAAGGCTATACTCTCTGGTTCAACTCTGCCCCTCATCCCCCGCCCCCTATCCTGCCTATTTCACTCCCTTAGTCCACAGATATTTATTAAGCAGCTAGCGTATGCCAGGCACTGTGTTAGTTATTACTGGGATACAGTGGACAATAAAAGAAACTCAGCCACAGCCCTTGTGGCACTTACATACTAGTGGGGTGAGACATGTGATAAACAAATATGTAACATAAAATCAGGCAGTGCAGAGTGCTGGGAAGGAAAAGAAAATGAAGGAGCTAAAGTGTCCCTCTTTAAGACAGGATGGTCAGGGCAGGCCCCTCTGAGGAGGAGACATTTGCCTAGATCTAAATGAAGTGAGGAGGTTAACCATGTACATATTTCGGTGGAAAATCATTGCAGCAGTAGGAGCAGCACATGCAAAGGCCCTGAGGTCCTCTTCATTCATCTTTCGGGTCATTTGCCTTGTGCCTCCAGGCACTTACGTTTGAGACTCCTGATACAAGCAATGGAGCACAATGGGCAACTTGTAAACAGGTGAAAAACACACACAGATGTGTGTTTCAGATCCAACATCTCTCAGTGGTGGTGAGCGAGGCATGGGAGGTGGGGAGACTGGGTGGAAGGCATAGTCTGATTGTTTCTGATGGACAATAAGGATAACAAGGAAGAGGCAGAAAAGGTACATACAAGGCGCATGAAAATTTGAGCGCCTTGGGCTCCTTGGGACAGAGAAGCCAAGAGCAGGAGCAGGGAAACCCCAGTCTCCTTCCTCACCAACTGCGTCATCTGCCAAACCCTGCAAAGTGGGAGGCAGGAGCAGGGGAAGAGAGAGGGAGAATGCTAAATCTTCTGCAGCCCTAGGGCTCTTTTGTCTCGTTTTCCAAGCCTACCTGGGCTGCTGCTTTAGAAAGTCAAGGAATCCGCTTTGATGGTTTGTTGTTTTTTGTTGCTGTTGTTTTGTTTTTCACATTCCCACCCCCTTTCTATTAAAATTAGAAAATAGTTTCCTTGTCCTTTTACCCAAAAAGCAGAAGACAAAGGGTTAGTATTATTTTAAAGAGGAAGAGGGGAGAAAAGACAGAACAACAATCTTATCCCATCCTTCTCGGCTTGGGGAGGGGCGTGTGGAGGGAGTGCGCATTTCTCTATACTGACATCATGGCAGGCGCCAGGAGGAATAACTTCCTCTATTCAAAGCTTTCTTTGCATTTCTGGAGGTCCAGGGAGACATTTAAAATGAGCCAAGGTGTTGACATTGCCGTTATTAAAATCAAACAAAAGATCCCTCCCCAAGTCTGGCTCGTTCTTCTTAAAATTTCCAGGCCCCACTACCTGATTTAAGGCAATGAACAGATGTTTCACAGCAGGAGGCTCATTAACTCCAGATGCAGCTTTGTTCAAGCCGTGTACACGCACTGGCAACCACACTCACACACGCATGTACACACGGGACCCGGGACAGCAAACATTCCCGGCTCCCCTTCCGGCACTCGGCTTGCCCGCATGGACCATTTGTAACGTCTGCCTGCAGCTCTGACGGCGAGATGAGCAGCGGGAGCCAGCAGCCAATCAGATCCTGCCCTATCGTCTTCCTGTTGTCTCCTAGGTAACCGGCACAGGGACCCATCAGCTAGCTGGGTACCACGGACACACACACATTCCATGATGTGTCTCCTCCAGTCTCATGCTCATCACTGTCCCTCTCCCTCACTGACAGGTCACATCCTCAGTACTCAGAACAAGGCCGAATAAATATATGTTGAAAGAATAAAAAGTCATCTCCTCCTCGCTTGCTTCTGTATTTCCCCATCTAACAAGAAGGGTGGACTTCTACCAAGCCTCCTGGCTAACATTCCGAAAGTCTATTAGAGAGCAGGAAGGACTGGCAGAAGGAGGAAAATGAATCAGGCCACGCCATGGGAAGAATCTGCCGACAAATCCGACCTTCTCGACGGGGTCGCAGTGCCCTCCTCCTCTGAGCTGCTTCCCGAGAGGAGTTTGCTGCTGCCCTCAGCTCCACGCTCCCCAAGCACTGGGCACCCTGAACCTTTGTTACATGAGGGACAGGGGCTCCAAGAGGCTGAGGAATGGCTTTTTTTTTTTTTTTCCTGATCCCACACAGAGACAGGCAAAAGCCAGCAGCAGCAGGGACAGGGGCTCTGGAATCATGTGCTGTACAGAGGAATGAATGGAAGAAGGTGTGTCATTGTCTCCAGGATTGCAAAAGTCAAGGTGGAGGTTCATTGGAAAACAAGTGCCACACGCACACTCATGACTCAAAAGCATCGTGCAGCTGGAATCACAGAGTTCCCCCATCCCAGTAGCAGCATGGCACTTTCCTCAAGGGACATACCTATGACTTTAAGTTCAAAAAACTGTGTGTCTAAGTGTGTGGTGAGCATAAATCTCAGATAACCGCACTGGGAAAATCCAGGCAGTAGATTCAAGTAGCCCCATGGTAGACTCAAGCCAATTGGATCCCCAAACCTGAGAGCCTCAGGTCAGACATCACACCCCCAAAATCCACCTGTGTCAAGTGATCCACTGACCAATGCACCCGATCATTTCCCAAATCCGTAATAAAACCAGATGTCATGATCAGGAAAGGAAGAGCAGGAATAGTATTTCTTGAGCACCTACTATGTGCTACTATGTGCTATGTGCTAGACTCTTCATGACCACTCTCCAAGGTTACCATTTCCATTTGACAGTTGGAAAAACAAAACTGAAGCTCAGAAAAATTAAGTAGCCTGCTCCAGATCACCCAGCTGGAAAGCAAAGGGGCCTGGGATGGGGGCAGAAATCTGTTCTCCAAGCCCACTCTTCTTTCCCCAGGACCTTAAATTATACAACAAGGTAAGCAGAAGAGCTGATCTTCTTCAGAACGTCTCTGCCGCTGGCTGAAGCTCTATGGTCCCGTCTCGGCGTCTCTCTCTACCACTCTGGGGTTTAGCTGACCTCCCATCACAAGTCTCTTGTCAACCTGGACCTGCATCTCGGAGCTTCTCATTGAGATCCAGCCCACGGGAACCGATTTCCGGTGGCTCTGAGAAAGCTGGGGATTTTTCCCTTTTAAGATAGTAATTTCCTGCTGGCGCGGGTGGATGCACCAGCCACCCTCTGATTTAGTGCTGAGCTCAAAGATCAATTCCAACTAAGATTTTCCAAGGAAAGCTCAAATGCTGGGCACCTTCAGGCATGGAGGGAGGGAGAAGCAGCCTCCTCCCAAGACAAATGGCTGTTGTTAGGGGACAGAGGGATTGTAGATATCACAAGCCTCACACGGCCCCTCTCACACTGCAAACTCACACCTCACACACACACCCCGCACAAGTCTTAAACCCACGACCCACGTGCCTCACATATGTCACACGTGTGCCTCCCACACCCCACATGCCTCAAACATGCCACCCAAATGTCACACAGGCCTTGGGCAAATCTCACATGCCTCGTGCATGCCACACAAGTGCCTTCCGTGCCCCACACGTGCCTCAAACATGCCACTCACATGTCACACGCATGTCCCATGTATACGTCAAGCAACCATCTGCCTCTGGCGTGTCACACATGTGCCTCGTGTGCTCACATGTGACTCAAACATGCCACCCACATGCCTCATGCATGTCACACGTGTGCTACACATACCACCCACACAGCTTATATATGCTTCACCCATGCCACTCACCCTCACACACACACACACACACACACACACACAGTGGAAGGTGAGGGGCAAGAGAGCAAGATCCTCCTTCTCAGAGCATTACAAGTCCCACTTGCGAGCCTGCTCTGGGCCATGCATGCATTTGATCCTTCCTAGAGACCCAGCATGACAGGTATTAACCCTCCCTTTACAGAGACAGAAACTGAGTCTCAGAGAGGAGGAAGGCCTTGTCCAAGATCACACAGCATGCCGGTGGCCGAGCTGCCCCATTTCCTGAAGGGCTAACCTGGTGGCCACCCGGCTTTGTGAGATTTCCTTTGGAATTTTCTCTACTCCTTGAGAGCAGCTCCGCTGAGGAGGAGCACTCCTTCCAGACCCCTGCCCCCTGCTTTATGACAGCACCGTCTACCTGCTCCTCCCTCAACACCGGGGAAGGAAACCTGGGCACCCTCTTTGCCCTAAACCTGCTCCATCCACACCAGCTCAGGTCGGAAGGGCAGTGGCAGGTCTGCCCCCTCGGCTGGGCAGGAGTGAAGGCCTGCCAGGGTCTTGGGGACACTCGCCAAGGCTGCATGGGGTCTAAGCAAGACCCTCTCCAGGCTCTGCTTCTGGGCCTTCAGGACCTGGGGTGGTAGTGGAGAGGAGACAGAACCTGCTGGGCCCCTGGGACAGGACAGGAGAAACAAGGACCAGCTCTGCCAGTTCTACCCATCCCCCCTCCTCCCACTTCCAGGAGCTTCTGGTCTGGGGGTGGAAATGGATCCTTTCTCATTAGGCTGAACTGGTCCAACTTGGGGGGCAGACTGGGGTAGGTGGGGAGGGGGCTCACATCCCCACACCCTCACCTACTGGCTGTGTGACCTTGGGCAAGGAGCTTCACCTCTCTGAGGTTCAGTGTATTCACCCGCAAAGTGGAAAGAATACCAGCATCCTCCTGAGAGGGTGGCTGTGAAGGTGAAAGGCAAAGGCGGATGTGAGACACTCAGCACGTTCCACAAGGCGCCAGCAAGTCCTCCACCACGGCCCCCAAAGTGAGTAGAGGGGTGGGCTGCCGACCATTTCCACCTCCCCCCGCCCCGACCTCCAGTCTCAGTTCTGGCAATTCTTAATCAGCACCAAATCCAAACTTTCCTCAGTCGTGTCAGGACCCTGGCGCGGGTCCTTGCTCCTCCTCCCTCTCTCTTCAAGAGGTTCAGACAACAGGTACAGGGCTGGGGACAGGGGCCCCGGGCGGAGGGGGGTTGCGCCGCAACGCTGCGGCAGGGATAGGCCGGAGCATGGGACAGTGCGGCCCCGTCAACCCCTCCACGCGCCCACCCCCACACCGCCTCTTATCAACTTTGAGGAACTGCGGTCTCCGGGTTCGTGCAGGGATGCCGCCAGGGGTGCGAGGGAAAGTTGGGTTCTGGGACCCGCACCCTTGGGGTCCAAAGGGCCCCCACTGTAAGCGCCGGGCACATCCGGACCCCGAGCCAGTCCGCGGGGAGCGACTGGAGGCACGTGGCTGCCGCACGGCCCAAGGCACGCTCCAGGTACCAGACTCGCGGGCCCGTCCGAGGATGCGCCCTGCAGGGTGCAGACCCTTTGCTCCGGCCCCTTGCGGTCACCCTGTCCCGGGTCCCACCTCCGCGCGTCCCGTGGAGATCCCCCGTAGGCTTTCCCGGAACCCAGGCTCCGCTCCGCACCCTGTGTCCTGCGGTGACCCCTGCAAGCGCCCCGGCTTCTGGGCGCTGCCCTCTCCCGCGATTCGGCTCCCACCGCCCGCCCCTCGCCCCCTGCAGGGACCCTCCCCGGGCGCCCCCTAGGTGTCAGCTCCCGGCCCGCTCAGCCTGGGGTCCGCCCTCCGCTCCCCGCGCCGCGCCGCCTGCTCACCCCGCCGGGGCAGCGGCCGCGTCTTACCTTCGTCCGGCAACCGCTGCAGACAGAGCGCGAGGTTCCTCCGCCAGCCCCGCATCCCGGCGGCCGCCCTGCGGCCCGGCCCGGCCTCGCCAGCTCGGCCCCGGCGCCGGCCCCGGCCCCGCCCCCGCCGGGCCGGGCGGCGCAGCGCAGCGCTGGGGAGGGCCCCGGGCCCCGGGCGCCGCGGGCATGGGCAGCCGCGCAGGGTGGGGAGGGCACCGGGCGGCCGCCGGGCGCTCCGCTCCGGCTCGGGAGCCGGCGGCTGAGCAGCGACGCTCCCCGAAGAGCGCGCGCTTTCCCCGGCGCCGGGGGCGGGGCGGGCAGGCGGGGGCGGTCGCGATCGGGGGGCTGGAGCGGGACCCGGAGGAGCTCGAGTCGCCTCGCCCCCTCCCTAACCTCCAGCGGGCCCTCTCACGACCCACTCCAATCTCCCCGGCCCCGGTGCCCTCCAACATTCAACCTAATAACCCTGATCACCGCGAATGAATGAATGAATGAGCGAATGGGCGTGTGAATGAGTGAATAAGTGAATAAGTGAGGGAGTGAGTGAATGAATGAATGAATGAATGAATGAATGAAACAGTGAGTGAATAAATGGGTGAAGGAATATGTGACTAAAGTGACAGTGAATAAATGAATGGATGAGTGAATCATGAATGAGGGAGTGCCTCCTTGCCCTAGGACTGAAGAGGCATCCAGGACCAGCTGCTGGATCCCTCATCCCAGTCCTAGGAGGGAGGCCTTAGGGTTGCACCTTGCAGACAAGGCAAAGGAGGCTCAGAGGGGCTGGGAATCATCTATGGATATAAAGCAAAGACTGGAGTCAGGGTGGGGAGCGAAGCCTGTCTGTCTACAGGCTTTGTCCATTGCACCTAATCACAGTTCCCTCTGCTCCAGTGGCAGCCATTGAACTCACCTGGTCTCAAAGTCTCTGAAAAAGAACATCCGGTGGAAGAGGCAGGAGGCCCCTATCCTCAGAAGTCAAATCTGCTTCCTCCATGGGAATGGGGAAAAGGGTGGGCGGTGCAACCAGATAATGGAGTGCTACACAGCCATTAAGTAAAAAGGAGGGCATCCTTTGTGTACCAAAGGGAAATCACATCTCAAAGATGCATTGTTAGGTGATAAAAGCAAAGTGAAGAACAGTGTTCATACAGGGTGCTGATAAAAAGAGAGGAGGCTCTACGTACATATTTGCTCCTGTAGGTGGGAAAATATAGCTAGTGGTTCCCTCTGGAAGAGAAGTCACATGACTGGAAGCACTTACTTTTCATGGAATCCCCTTCTATGCCTCTTAAATTTCAAGCCCTGGAAAATGTATTGCCTATTCAAAACAGAAATAAAAGTTAAAGTTTTTAAATAAGTAAAATTTAAAAACAATGTTTAAAAAAATATTTATACCATAATAAAGGCTGCCTCCCTCTTGCCCAGTCAAGTCAGCCTGTTTGCCTGGATCTGCTCGCTCCCATGTCTGACTCAGAGACAGAGAGGGTCAGCCACAAAGTTGAAATGGGAAGTCGGGTGGTTAGCGCAGAGTACATTCTACCCTTGAATATTGAGAGGAAAGGAACTGGGCAGCAGAACCAAGCATCGGATGCGCAGTTCAAAAGGCCTTTGCTTGCATCCTGGGTTTGTTGGTTTTTATTTTCTCTTTGAGCCTCAGATTCCCCACCTGCAAACTAGGAATCATCATAATGTCTTAACTGGCTCTTGTAAAGATGGATCCAGGTGCTGGTATTCCAAAAGGGAGTCCAATGGTAGAATCCCAGGCATTTGATACCTTCGGTAAAGCCACCAAAATTCCGGCCTTTCGGAATGTACCCTTTCTAAGGAAGGAGAAGGGTAACTTTTTTTATGTGATCTTAGATCCTCCCAAATTCTCCAGAGTTGGTTTAATTAGCCCCATTTAGCAAATGAGAACACCGGGACTCAGAGAAGTCAAGTGATTTGCACAAGGACACACAACAGGAGTTGGCAGAGCTGGCATTTAAACCCAGATCTGCCCAGCATCAAGGCACTCCCAGACAGCACTGCCCATACAGGCTAACTGATATACTTATCACTTATTTGTGCTCTGTAAGACCTTCAGATAGGTCATGTCCCAGCCCCGTATTAATCTTGAATTATTCACCACCACCGAAGCGAGTAAAGCACAGGCCTGGGGCTGGGGTGATGGAGGGACAGAGCAGCACCCAGGCCCCCAGCCTGCCGAGTGCTGACTCCAGCACTTAATGGCCATGAGCTTCTAGCAAGGAGGTGGGTCTTCCCCAGCAACAGAATTGTGTATCACTCCTGTCTCCTGCCCAATTGATGGACTCCATGGCCAGGGTGCCCACTGCTCAGGAGGATGATGGAGCTGGGATCACTGCAGGAGAGGCAAAGATTCCAGAGACAAGGGCAGGAGGACTTGGCCAAAGAGGCCCATTAGGAGGCAGGACACAGGCCCAGTAACTCTCCAATGTCAAGAGACAAGGAGGAGGACGGACAGCTTGAGTAGGAGGAAGGCGTTTAGTTACCGGTGGCTGCAGAGCAGGCCACTCTAAACCTAAGTGGCACAAAACAACCACCATTTTATTATGGCCGTGAATTCTATAGGTCAAGAATTTGGGCAAGGCACAGAGGGGATATTCCTGCTCTACGATGTCTGGGACATCAGTTTGGAAGACTTGAAGGGTGCAGGGATGGGGGTAGGTGGACCCAAGAGCTGGGGACTGGAATCATCTGGAGGCATCTTCTACTCTATGCCTAGTGCTGGAATGACTTCAAGGCTGAGCTCAGCTGCGTCTGTTGTCCCAAGTGCCCACCCACCCACGGCCTCTCCATGTGGCCTGGGCTTCCTCACTGTGGTAGCCTGAGACTGTGTGAACCCCAGAAAATTATGTTCTTGAAACTAATCCTTCCCTGTGGGTGTGAACCTATTATAGGTGGGACCTTTTGATTCAATTACTTCAGTTAAGGGTCTTTGATTAGGTTACTTCAGTAAGACATCACGCAGGGTGGGTCTTAATCCTCTTATTGGAGTCCTTTATAAATGGTATAAATATGGGAAGACAGAGGAAAAAAAAACCCAGGTGCTCAGGGTGGAACCCACAGAAGCTGAGAGAGAAAACCATGAGAGCAAGATGCCGAAATCAGCAGAACTTGGGAGAGAGAAAGCCGCAGAAGGAGCAGCCAGAAGCTGAAAGCAATGGAGCCCAGAGGAGAAGGCAGAGAGGACAGATGCCACCATGTGCCTGATCGCCTACAGCTGCAGCTCGGGGAGAAAGCAGCTCCTGATGATGCCTTGATTTGGACACTTTCATGGCCTCAGAACCGTAAGCTTATAAGTTAAAAAAATCCCCGTTGTAAAAGCCAGCCTATTTCTGGTACAGTGCCTTGGCAGCGTTTAGCAAATGAAAACACAACATGGTGGCCTCAGAGCAGGTGAACTTCTTACATGGGGGCTCAGAGCTCCAAGAGCGAGTGTTGCACCCGGCACAGAGTGGAAGCTGCATCCCCGTTGAGGACCTGGCCTTGAAGTCATGGCAGAGAACTGCTTCCCGTCATCCTCTATCAGTTGGATTCAAGGGGAAGCGGCCTAGACTCCACTTCTTGATGAGAGGAGTGTCAAAGATTTGCCACTGCTTTTGAAACCACCGCAGAAGGCCACACGTGAATGTCAGAGGGAGGAAGGAGAGCAGAGGAAGTGGTATCCGTAGGAGAGGAAGGAAGAGAAAAGGTAAGTTGAGGAAAACTCAGAGAAGTAGTCACTAGGAAGAGCAATAACAGAAGAAGCCGTAATTGGAAGAGGAGCTATATTTGAAGAGAGTCATAATTATTGGAATAATGAAAATGCTCTAATGATGATTGAAGTGATGAATGCACAACTATGTGATTATACCGATACCATTGATTGTACACTTTGGATGGATTGTATGCTTCATTAATATGGATCAATAAATTTGATTAAATAAAAAAAAACCTTAATATCCCAGAGTTCAAGTTACCTTTGTGAACCTCCTCTCCTAACTCTTCTCAACCTCTAACACTTATCATAATTCTTGTTTTAAATTTGACCCAAAAAAGGCAAGTCAAATTGCCATAAATGTCTACATAAAATTCACCATAATGAAACAGCTCTGGTCAAATTTATATGGTTACAGTCTCTTATTAATAAGAACCAGTTTTTTTCACAATAAAAGTAAAAAACTCAGTCTGAAACTTGTTACATTTGAATTTGGGACTATGTTGGGGAAAAATCGTGCCTGTTAATGTCCTTACGATGGAATATATTACTGTAAAAGCTTTTGTGCAAATGTTTTTTTCTTCTAGTTTTTGCTATAATAATTACTTGGTAGGCGGAAAAAATAAATGCGACTGTGGAATTTTAAAAAAATGATAGTAATAAGATAGAAGGAGCTAGGCAAAAGGTACTACATATGGTTTGACTCCACCTACACACAAAAAAAGTATAAATAAAGAGAGACAGAAATAGAGTAGCAGTTATGTATGGTAGGGGAAGAAAAAAGAGATTGAGAGGTGACTACTAAGGGCTAGAGTTTTTTGCTTGTTGTTTATTGTTTATTATTATTATTATTGGAATAATGAAAACACTCTAATATTGATTGAAGTGATGCAGACCCAACTCCCACATAGCATTGATTGTACACTTTGGATGGATTGATGAATACATTTCAATAAAATTGATTTTAAAAATAGAACCAAAAAAAAAAAAAATAGAAGGAAAGCTACAGGATAAAACATGGGACTGTATAAGATATTGAAGCCTCTTGTGGAAGATGACCATGGTTAATAGTGCAAAGATAAGAATGTTCTTTCATGATATAGAACAAATGTATGTTACTATAACAGGAGGTTAATAATAGTGGTATATGGGAGAAAAAAAAACTAATGCCAACTATAGTTAACAGTAAGATTGTAATATTCCTTCATCAGTTGTGACAAAGGGACCACACCAACGCTATGTGTCAATAGTAGGGGAGTATAAGGGCTATGGGATTTTTCTTTTTGAAGCAATGAGAAAGTTCTCAAATTGACTGTGTTGATGAATGCACAACTCTGTGATTATACCAAGAGCCAATGAATGTTCACTTTAAATGGAAAGCATGGTGTGTGAATTAAAAAAAAAAGCCAACAAACTAAAGATGCCCCAAATTTGAGTATAACCCATCCCATTCTATCAAATTTCCATGAAAAGAATAGAATCCGAAGATGAAATGTTTGTAAAGTCCAAAAATATCTAAATCCAAAAAATGAAAAGAGTAGTGGTAATAAGAAAACTCATAGTAGCATTAGTAGGAAGAAGAGTATCTGTAGTAGGCATGGGAGGAATAAAATAGAAGCAGGAATACAGTAGGATGGGTAAAAGGACAAGGTGTGCAAGGGGGAGGACAATATTTGGGGGAATAATAGTAACAAATAAGAAGTAACAGTAATGAGAGTGGCAGTATTAATAGGACAAGGGAGAATGTCATGGTAATCAGAGGCCTAGAAAGAGGAGGAGGAGTATTGATGGGGCAGAAGTGGTATTAGGGGCAGGAGCAGGAGTAACGGGGTGGCACGGCAGAAGGATAAGGGGTAGAGGGACTGAGCCAAAGCACTGAGTGTTGGAAGGAACTAGCACTATGTCTCTATTTTTTTTATTAACTGAAAAAGAGAGAAAGCTTTACTGGTATGTCATAGATGGATTGAAAATTATACATATATGTGATTTGTAAATACAGACACATTTTGGGGGTATGGGGCCCCAAAGTGTTTTACCAATGGGGGGTGAGAACACAGAAGCTCAGAGACCCCTGTGCAGAAGTAAGCACACCCATGCAAGCCGGCCCTCTAGGAGGAAGCGTCCAGTTGCTCTGCTGACTGCAGGGACCTCCATGCCTTCTTACAGCTGGACATGCTCAGGGCTCCAGAAAGCCTTTGTTTTCTGGTTCAGGCTCCTGCACAGCCTTTCAAGGTCTCACACCTACCTTCTCTTTTCAAGCGCCGCGTCTGGGATGGGCCTCCCCATTGTCTGAGCTAGTACTTGGCTCCTTCCCCGATTATTGTTATTAGAAAATCAGTACTTCTTCGCTTTCATGGTCCTTCCCCTTCCAAAAAAATAATCCACATATTTCCAACTGGTTGACCTGGAAGTGGAGTTGAACATTGGAAAGAGTTGTCCAGCCCTGGGTTCAAATCCCAGCCCCCCCTTTCCCTCATTCACGTCATATGAGAAACCGCACTTTGTGCTGGGTATTAATCAGTGACTTGGACAAAATCCTTGCTCTGACAAAGCCTACCTCCTAAGGGAACAGCTTGTTTGCTGCATGACCTCAGGCAGATCAATTCATCTCTCTGAGCCTCAGTTTACTCATCCGTGACCCTCAACCTTGTAGTGTGGTTGTGATGAAAGGAAGTAAAATGCAAGCGGCTTGGGACATGTGATGAAAGGCATATATTATGGGCTAACTGTGTCCCCCCCAAAAAAATATATATATATATGTTGAAGTCCAGTACCTGTGAATGTGACATAATTTGGAAATTGAGTCTTTGCAGATGTGTTCAAGTGCAGATGAGGTCAAGGTGGGCCCCAATGCAACAACTGGTGTCCTCAGGAGAGCAGGAGATACAGACAAGACAGGAGAGAAGACAGGCTTGTGAAGACAGAAGCAGAAATTGGAGTGATGCTACCACCAGCCAAGGAATGCTGGAGGCCACCAGAAGTCAGGAGAAAGGCATGGAACAGATCCTTCCCCAGAGACCTTGGAAGGAGCCTGTTCCTGCCGACACCTTGGTTTCAGGCTTCTCGCCCCCGGGACTGTGACACCAGACACTGCTGTTGTTTTAAGGTTTGGTGGAGGAAATCGAGAGTCCCGTTTTCTTGCTCTGAAGGACAGCAAAGAGTCTGAGGGTGCTTGAAACAGGAAAGTGGCCTGATGAATGTGATAGCCAGGAAAGGAGTGTCTTGAACTGGGTACTCTAGTCACCAACCGTGTTCTCTGCCTCAAGGCTTTACCAGAAGGCTGAATTTAAACAAATGTCTTTTGTCCATTCTATTTCCAGATAGAAACAGACCATTTTCCTCCTTTTCCAGTTGCTAGGACACTAATCTGTTTGAGAAAGGCATGGGAACATCTGGCTGGTGGGAACAGGGCTTCTGGGAATTACTTTTGCATCTACAATTCTGTTTATTCTCCTGTTGCTTGTGATGGCCAAGGCTTCTTAAATGGAAAGGAGGCAAGGCACGGCTGTCACGTGGGACAGCAGGCAAGTGGGGAGGATGGCACAGATTTTATTGAGCACTTACACGCCAGGCCTGTGTTAGACACTTTTGATTGCACGGGTACCACTATTTACCACCATAGAGGCCGAAGCTCAGAGAGTAAAGGAACTGTCTTAACTTCATCCTGTGTATCTTTTTATATTTTTTCCAAAGCAAGACAGTACATTTGTGTCTGTTGGTTCTTACCTGTTTCCCTCACTAGAACATAAGCCCCATGGGGACAAATTCTTAATTTTGTCCACTCCTGTATTTCTGGTGCAGAGAAAAATATCTGCCATGTAGTAATAGTACAAGACATTTGTGGAGCACTTACTAGATGCCAGGCTCTTTTGAAAGGCCTTTATATGCATTGATTCTTTTGATCTGCAATATGACCCTAAGAAGTGAGTATTGTTTTTGCCCCCATTTTATAGAAGAGGAAACTGAGGCACAGAGAGATAACTTACCCAAAGAAGTAAAAGAACTGGGAATCCCAGGCAATCTGGCCCCAGAACCTGCACCCAGAAAGGTAAGCCCTCAAAGACTGTTTGTTGAATGAATCAGTGACATTGCCCCGGGTCACACAGGGGAACTGGGATTTGGACCTTCACAGGTCTGACTCTAAAGCCCAAGTTTGAATCGATTTGGAATCAAATCAGCCAGTCTCTCACAGGTCCCCCCCCACCCCCCAGGCCTCATCCATCTTCACGGGGTGGGGTTTGGTTTCCTCACTGCTCCAATTGGTTGAGAGTTCTCAGGTCTAGATTGCTCAGAACCACCCAAGGGCAGGGTCACAGGCTTCCCATCGTGCCACCTCCACCGTGCCAGGCTCCAGGACTCCTCTCCACCTTGGATTGGTTACTTGGGCAAGGAGAGATGGGTAAAACCTCAGGGCGCAGACGGGAGCCTTCCTGCTGCTCTCCAGTAGTGATCCCCTCAGGTCTGGGCCCCCTCAGTCTGGGCCCCTGTTCCAGACCCCACCGGCCTCATCTTGGCCCTTCCCCTCCCCCTTCCTCAGTCCAGAAAAACTTTCAACATTCTGAGGCCCAGGTCACCTGGCTCTCCATCTGTGCTTTCCAAATCTATTGAATGAACATAAACCCATCATCTGACTCAGGGCTTCAATTATTGAAACCTGAAAGGCCAAACTCCAAAAAAAAAAAAAAAAAAATTTATTTTTCAAGGGCTTTGAAACATAAGCCTGGGCTTTGGAATTCAAAAGTTCCTGGTATTTGAAACTCCAAACTCTTGACTTTTGAAACTAAAGAGCCTTAGCTTCTGAAACTCTTGGCATTTGAAACCCCAAATCTAGGCTTTTGAAACTCAAAAGATATATATTTTTTAATTCCTCTGTCTGTCTGTTTATCATTTTTACCCTGAAACGATGAATGCAACTGTGGGGTGGGGAAGGAAGGCAAAGGATTCAAGGAAAGGGCAGTTATACGTGTGTGAGTGGGACAGTGGGGAGGACATTGGTTAATACTTGTGGATAAAGGGTTAACAAAACCTTCTCTCCTCTTAAGAACAAATTTGACCTTGGGTTAACTTGCTCTCTCTGTTACCCCTCAAAACCAGATAAAGGTGGAATGTAGGCTCTGTTGCCAGGCAACATTACTTCTGCTAAAAAATGACCCTTGATTGGTAAATTGCATCTGGATTAGGAGAACCAGTAATGAATTATAAATGCCCCATGGGGACACCCTATTCCTGAGTGCAGTGACTCGTGGAACCGGGCACTTCCCCTGCAGGCTCCCTGGAAGCCTTGCCTCTGAAGCTACTACAAGAGATTGTGGCTCCTATGGGGCGAGGGGCCTTTAGGACCACACTGGTCCAATGTGGCTCTCGTCTCCTGGCACCTAGGTTGTCACCTGGGAGGTCAAACGACACTAGGTCACACGGACTGCTGTAGGGACTCCCATGGACGGGAAAGGCCTGGTGCTTTTTGGCCTGTCTCCTTCTGAGTGTCAAGCACGTCCTAGGGTCAGGTGGGAATTAAATTTTCTAGTTGAGCCCCAAGAAGACCCCCTGGCGGCATTCCCCCTTAGCTCACTTCATACCCAGGGCTCTTGAGCGCCTTCTGTCAGTTACAGCTACAGAGGCACTTGGAATATACAACTTAGCTGGAGCAACATCTAGAAGGAGGGTTAGGCAAGTGTCCACTACGCACCCAGGACTTTCGCATACTGTACAGGAGCTCATATCATCTCACAACAGCCCTCGAGGTAAGGCTAATTAGGTCCGTTTTACAGATGAGGAAACTGAGGCTACCAGAGGTTAAGAGACTTGTTGAAGGCACACCACAAGCTGGTGGCGGAGCCTGAATTTGAGCTGGAAGACTCAAGTTCAAGTCCTGGCTCTGTTGTAAAATCTTTTGTGCTGCTCTGAACCTTACTCTCTTCCCTGAAAACAAAACCAAAAAAAAAAAAAAAAAA